>JAJGRX010001019.1:0-253462 GCA_025461125.1 Carex kokanica
GGTGTTTAAGAAAGCGATATAATTTAAAATCAATTTGTGATACAATTTTAATTAAAACATATGTGTATATATACAATACTACAATAGCAACAGCTCAAAAATCCTGGTCCAATATGTCACAAGGAGAGTGGTACAGACACCACATCAAATGGCCAATTGGGCGAGAAGGACTGGGCAGTCAACACGAGGGACACAGTTGCAGGTTCCTGTAACACAATTAGAGCTTGAGCATTAATTAAATCCAGACTTTTTCCTGCTAAGATAGTTCATATTTCTTCTTAAGGATTGACGGTTGGTACCGGTACTATACCAGGTCCACACAGTCATCCAAGAATGTGTTGCCTTTTTTTAGTTTATTATCTCTTTAGTTTCAGTCTTTATTCTCAGTGTAGTTGTTGTTTTATTTTTTAGGAAATGAGAACCGGGTACTGGTACATATATACCAGGTCACTCCATCCTCTTTCTTTTGTTTTTAGTTGTGTTTTGGTCTTTTATTGTTTTGTATCTCTTTAGCTTGTTGGCTGGTAAGTGGTAACATGTAATATTAGACGATGGAGGAAGGGACTAGAAACGATGGAAGGAGAACAGTCTCTAGAGCAATTGTTTTGGCGGCAGGAACTAGAGAAGTGACGGAGAGGAGAGAAGAGAGAAAGGATGGAGGGTTATAATGCTTTTTTTTTTAAGTAATATTGTTTATTAAATTTTAAGTACTTTTAATTTTGTTTGTTTTATTGCTTTTGGGTAATATGTGAGTTCAACTATTTTGAAGGGTTAATATGATATTACAAAATTTTGAGGGGATATACGTAATATTGAAGTTTTTGAGGGGGGTGCATGAACAATAGTTTACCACAAAATAAAATAAAAATTAAATGATTACCACCCCTGTAGGGCTATTTCAAAAGGTACCACCCACGCGTACCCAGTCCGCGCAACCAAATTGGATGGGTTTTCAGCTTTGTGAAGTAATATCCCTTCTGAGAAATATTACGTCAATTGTATTTTGTAGAGTATTATTAGGACCACGAGCTTGATTTTGGAAAGCTCTTGAAAGAGTCTTGACCCTCATAATTTGTTGGAGGAACTAGCCTAAGAAATCGGGAGATCTCCTATCCGAAATAAACTTCCCTCTTGTGAAGAGATCTCCAGATTTGGCACAATCGATCATTGCAGGTGATCTCTTCATCGATGGTCTTATTGACCTCCTTGTCGCAATGTCCTGACTCAGCATTACGATGTAGAAGTTCTTGTTGTCGTCTGTCCACTTGTCCTTCCGCCGTTGAGAATCGCCCTTTCGATCGCCATTAGGGTTTCCGCCATCTTCTAGATCATAAAGTTTTTGATATTGAATATATTTGAAAATAGTCATATCCGATTACATCATTTCCAAATAAAATTACAAATTAAATCTACTAGAGTATAGAGATAGGACAAACTAAATATAAAAAACTCATAAAATAAAAAGGCAAATTCTTCTATGGACACAAGGACTTATTTGTAAAATGAACATATTTTCCTTTTCAAAGTTCAAGCAGTCGATTCCGACCGTTCAACATTATCTCCATATTAAATGTACTTGGAGGTCAAATTTTACATTTTTTTGAATTGTTTACTATTTATTAAGTATTTTACAAAATTCAATGGTCTGAATTTGACTAGTTTTTGTAAATACTTAATAAATAGTAAAAAAGTTCAAAAAATGTAAAATTTGACTTCCAAGTACATTTTAATATGGAGATAATGTTGAACAGTCGGATTGACTGTTTGAACTTTGAAAATGAAAATATGTAATTTTACAAATAGGTCCTTGTGTCCATAGAAAGCATCTCTCAAATAAAAAACTTAACTCCGCTCCACAACCTCTTTAACTTCTTTCAACCGGCAAAATAAAAAAGATGGGGGGTCGGTCTGTAAGTTTCCTCCTCCCTTCTTCTAACATCCCCTTTCCCATTTACAAGCTAGCACCTCCGAAAAAATCCTTTTGACGAAGATAATCTTAAATGATGCCGACTGAAATCTTTTTTCATTGCCTCATTTCAGAATCCCCCATAGCCACCTCTCTGTATGTTCTAGTCTGGTGCAAACGAGAAATGCAATTTGTTAAGTGTTTGCTCAATCTCCAGATGTGAGACACTGCTTGTAGTGGGGTACCAGTTGCATTTTTCCTTTTCTTCTAGCCCAGTTCGCCAATCGGTGTGGAGTGCTTACTGCCTTTCTTGTACATATCGTATGGTTATCTTGTGCCAGTTCGTACTATATTCCCGGCTGTATAGACTTCATGACTGATTCTGCAGCCCTCCAGGACGGTAACTCCTCCATCCTTTTTGCCAATACGGCCTGTACCAGTATCTTTCTGTCAGAGAAAATAACAAAGTTTCCATTGTTTTCCCCTTCTAGCACATACTGTATTGCTTGAAACAAGGCCTTCCTGCATGAAAAGGATCCCTAGCTTCTATCTTACCATACTGCATATAAACTAAGTCTCATCTCCTGTTAAAGACGGTCATACCAGTACCCGCCCCATGCGTGGCATCCCATGATTCATTCACCAAAATGAGCCTTGCCCTGTCTGGTACCAGTATTGACTGTGGTTGTTGCATTCCATTTGGTCTTAGCAGCGGCGTTCGGCTTAACTGTGATGAACATGGTTGCTTCAGAGAAATTTAGTGGCAGTCCCTGAACCAATTCGACAGAATTTGTTCTCTGTTACCCTCCACTCACAATCATATAACAGTAATCTTCTGATTCCTCTCTTTTGAACATCCTACAGTCCCTTTGATTTCTGTCTCCTCCTGAACATTCTACGCTCTTCCAGCTCGAGAAAAATCACCTCTTCATCAGCTCCATTTTCTCTCTTTATTCCAAGGTCTGCATTTCTCTCTTCAATAAGGTAATTTTTTCCTTTTCTAATTCTCTCTCTCTAACTTTTCCCTCTTTGCAAAAAGTGTTTCAACTCTTGGACTTCACCTATTTTTCTAAGCTGGAAAAATAACAGGCTCAATTCCAGTTTTGAGAGAAATTAACAATACACCACTGTATAATAACAAATCATTTTGTAATTAGGAAGGAAGGACCTTAGAATTTGACAAAGGTGAGGTACCGAGGTTGAATCACGGATAAACCAATTTAGAGATCAGTAAATTAGGGTTTAGGGTTTTAGAATTCAGAATTCAGAATTAGGGTGAACTGGTTTTAGAATTCTGAATTACACTGTGATCGGAACCAACATTTTCTCATTAAATGAGAAATAGAATTGACGTATTTCGAAATTTTCAGATCGGAACGCTACGAGCGACGGGAAACGATTTCTTTTGACGCGATTTGGAGGGAAATTTTCCGCCCAAAATTTTCCCGTGAAAAACCAAGAGATTCGGCGGGAGTTCATTTGCCAAAATTTTGGAGGTATTTTATTTCCAGTGATACCCTTCCTCTTCCTTTTTATATTCTACTCCCAACTTGCGATACCCTTCTTCCTCTGCGAACTCACAAAGCTAAGAGGCAAGCTTTTATTGAGGAAGGTTTCAGCTTTTATTGAAGAAGGTTTCAGCAATTTGGGATGAGATTTTATTAATTATAGTAGGAAATTAATTAAATATAGTAGGAAATTAATTAATTATAGTAGTGATTTGGAGTTTCAGCGATTTGGGGTGAGATAAAATTGACCTCATTGAGAACCCTAGGTCCCAAAGCTGCCATGTTTCCTTTGATGAAAATCTACCACATATGAATTGAGATCCTACCTATCCCGGTTGACTTTCTTTTTCATTGGAAAGTGTTTATTGCATTTGTGAAAATTATGTGCATCTCTTTGCCCTTTTCGTTGGTGTCCTTCTCTTTGCCCTTTTCCCTTTTATTCCATGAATTTGCTATTGCAGCTTTGAGGAAGCTTTTATCCCTGATCTGGTTTGAGTTTGCAAATAAAACAGAATAATTGGCCTTTGCTGCCTCTTTCTTGTCTTTTCTCTTTAAGTGCTCTCTTTAATTCTTTTGTAAAATGACTAAGTAGCAAGGATATGAGAGTAGAAGCTTGACAGCTCCACTTGTATCTAACCTATTTAAATCATTTTATTTAAAGAATTAAGAGTAATAAATGGAAATTAATAAACATGAAATATAGAGCTTGACAGCTCCCTATGAAATCCTCTTTAAAAGAGCCTATTTTGCAAATATAAAGGTTAATTAATCAATATTCATGTACATGCTTACATGAAAATTGAGAAATTAAAGGATATGTATGCAAATAGTGAGGGAAGAAGGACTAATCTGCAAATAGGTAACAGCCATGCTGAATCTTGCCATTTGTACGATTCAATACCAATTTCTTGTTCAATCGGTACTGGTGCAGAACCTAAAACTGGAACTGGTACGATTTTGGTATTGGTACCAGTTCTGAGTTGAGATTAATTTAAATTGCCTAGATATGTGATTTTATTTGTGCTGTAAGATAAACTGATACCGGTACAGTGCCTTTGCAGCAGTTATTATTCTTTTGTTCTTGTTGTTTCTTCTTCTTTTGTTGGCTGTAGGAACTGATAAATTAGAAATGTAATGTATGAATTAAAAATGTAATGTATGAATTTAAAATTTAGTTAATCCTTTCTTTGGTCAAAGTTTGATTCATGCCAAAACTTGCAAACTATTGACTAATTGTTTATAATATGAGTACGGTACCAGTGGTATGAGCCTAGGTTGTGATTCTAGTAAATTAAGAGTTAGAGTGCAAAATTTGCTACTGACTATGTCAGGATATAATTTTGAAAATCAAAAGGAAAAAAAACAGATGGATTTCTATGAGTAGATTGATTGATTGCATTTTGTAAGAAAACAATGTAATTTTTTTGAAGTACGGTTAAGTAGTTTTATACTTTTACGGTTCAGTTCTTATGGTATTTACCGGTACAATTGATCACTTGATACCGAATAAATATCATTTTGTGTTAACATGGGAGAAATTTTCATATCATTACTAATTATCTGTTTAAGGGTACAAGTGTCATTTTAATTTAAGTGAAATCATTTCTCTTGTATTATGTACACTTTCCAATCAAAAATGTGAGAAGAATTCAATTCCTTTTCATTCTTTTCCGATCAGCTAAATTCAATTGGAATTCATCTCTATTGAACTCTATTGAATTGAAATCAATTGAACTCCATTAAGTAGTGTGTTCCGATCATAGTGTTAGGGTTTAGGGATTTGGAATTCAGAATTCATAATTTAGGGTTTAGAGTTTAGATAGTACTGATGTACAACATGCCACTGGTTTCAAGAATCTATATCACAAATTTTAGGCAAACTTTTACCGGGCTCAATTTTTATTTAACGTATGACACAAAAAATTGCTCCTTGACCTTCAAGGCTTCAACCGTGCCTTCTCTGTGTCTGTTCTTACTCTAAATCATCATTTTTGTGGCTAATATTATATTCAATATGCCTTATAATTTTTAATTGCAAAACCTTATACTAATGCCATATAGAATAATCAGCATTCAGTCCAAACTAATAACCATTAGGCCCATTTTAAACCATATTATGATCTCCTTCTGTTTGTATTCTTTTTGTTTCAATTTTCTAATTAGCAGTGGTAATTGTTACATTGGGTTGCTCAGTGTCATTTCTAGCTAATTTTATCTAAGCGGCACTGCACAGTAACATTGCACGGCTTGATCTACGTACCCCACAGGCGTCTGCTCTTCATTTTCCAACGCTTAGGGTGAAAAGATGGGACAGAAATAGCTGTCGATCATGAGCTTCTTGTACAGTAAGTGTAATTTCTTGTGTAATCATTGAAATCAAATTGATGGACCATTTCAAATCTAAAAATTTGGGTTAATGTTATAAAATGGATCAAATGCACTTCCACTGTTTGATGAAATGTTTTAACATAAATATTTTTTTCTGTTGTACTGTGATCAGTAATCTCCTCACCAATGTAGACAATGTACATATAGCAGTATACTGATCTGGTGGCATGGAGCAGTCCTAACACATTGCAATATATATACACCACATCGAGCACATCACATTAATTTCCTACCCATACCCAGTTCAGCATTTATTGATTGGGTTACTTCGCTAAATTCCCCAGTTATCTTAGGAAATCTAGAGCAATTGATTCCACACACACACACACACTATAAATAATGTACGTACATCTTCTGATCACAGTTACCCCGCCTGATTTAGGCTAGATGACAACAGAATGCCCATGCATGCACCGTTTCTTCGATGGAAGTGTTGATCTATCTCACATATTCCCGGCATTCCCGGCAACAGTGATTTATATTGCTAATTGGTAAGCATCTAAATTGACTAACAATGTACATCCTTTTTTTGTTTAATTTGTCTTGATCAGAGAAGAAAGTACAAGGGGTGAAATTGAGATGTATACAAATTAATCATAACAGATTGTTTCTGTACGTAGGTAGGCTATCTGTCATACGTACACATCAATGGCCACCGACCGTTCCTGGATGTACGGACGGATTTTGAATGGAGCTATCAACCTAGCATTTGTGAATGGTGTGGAACATTTTATTGGTCACGCATTCAACCAGCCTGGTGTCTTCTCTGTAAGGCAAGGCATAAAATTTATTAAATGCCCTTGTAGGCGATGCGACAACACAGTTCTTAAGGATGAGGTGACGGTTACTGAGCATCTCTTGTCAGCCGGGTTCTGTCCCGGTTATAGTAGATGGTTCCACCATGGAGAACCTCGTCTTAGGGCGCAAGATCATCATACTGCCTTTCCTTCGAATGGAGCTGCAACTGGAATGAGTGCAATGCTACAAAATCTCGCAGGTCCTGACTATGATTGGGATCGTCGCCATGATGTGGAGGAACCACCAAATGCAGAGGCCAAGAAATTTTATGACATGGTGAAGGCTTGCGAGCAGCCCCTGTGGGAAATAGATTGTTCGGCGAGGACAGATACAATAAGTTGTGAAAAGCATTCTGTCCTCTCCGCCATTACAGAATGTTTGGCTTTGAAATCAGAGTACCATATGAGTGAGAAATGCTTCAGTCGATGGTTGTCGCTAGTCAAAACCATGCTTCCCGACCAGGGCAGATTATTACCGGACAATTTGTACCAAGCAAAAAAGGTTGTTGCAGGTTTGGGGCTCGGTTATAAGAAAATTGATGTATGCCCCAATAATTGCATGCTTTACTACAAACCAGTTAATGAGAACAAGGATAAATGCGATATCTGTGGCGAGCCGAGATACAAGCCTAATCCGAACAAGGATGGAAAGTTGTCCGCGCAGAAACAATTGAGATACTTACCAATAGGCCCCAGGCTGCAAAGGATGTACATGACCGAAGCTACTGCATCACATATGCGGTGGCACAAGGAGGGGTTTCGCGCAAAACCGGGAGTAATGGTGCACCCGGCTGATGGCGAAGATTGGAAACAATTTGTCGCCGCTCATAAAAATTTTTCTGCTGATCCTAGAAATGTGGTCCTCGGCTTCTCAGCCGATGGATTCGCCCCGTATACTGGCAATGTCGGCCCGTACACTTGTTGGCCTGTGTTCCTTTTCCCGTACAATTTGCCTCCAGATATGGTATTAAAGGAGGACACCATGTTCTTAGCTCTACTTATTCCTGGACCCAAACATCCAGGACGGGACATTGACATCTTCCTTCAACCGTTGATCGATGAATTGAAGGATCTATGGAACAGTGGGCTGGAGACGTATGATATCTCACGTAAGCAAAATTTCACAATGAAGGCTGCCTTGATTTGGACGATTAATGACTTCCCGGCATATGAGCTGTTAAGCGGGTGGGGTACGAAGGGCAGACTCGCTTGCCCACATTGCATGGGGGACACAAAGGCATTCAGACTAAAACATGGAAGGAAGGCTGTTTGGTTCGATTGCCACCGTCAATTCTTACCCGAAGGACACCATTTTCGGTATCAAACTAACAAGTTCTTAAAAAACAGAAGAGAGACCGGTACAGCCCCGAGGCGATTGTCGGGGGAGGAGGTCAAGGAGATCGTTGGTGGTCTACGAGCCATCAAATGGGGGAAGACAGGTGATCTCGACCAACTTGATGGATATGGAGTCACACACCATTGGCAAAAGAAAAGTATATTCTGGGATTTACCATATTGGTCAACTTTGAATATTCGCCATAACTTAGATATGATGCACATAGAGAAAAACTTTGGAGACAACATCATGAACACGGTTTTTGACTTTAAAAAAAAAAACCAAAGACAATCCCAAGGCCCGTCTTGACTTGGCTCTTTATTGCAACCGTCCAGAATTGCATCTTCAAGGGCAGGCACGGAAGAGCAAACCGAGAGCAACTTTTGCTTTAGGCCTCGCCGAGAAGAGGAAAGTGTTGAAATGGCTCCAGGAGGAAATCAAGTTTCCTGATGGATACGCCTCGAATTGGGCAAGATGCATTAACTTGGAGAAGTGTACGCTCACTGGGTTGAAAAGCCACGATGTTCATGTCTTTGTCGAGCGCCTCATGCCCCTTGCATTTCGAGACTTTGTTCCGAATGGCGTATGGGAGGCTCTGAATGAAATTTCAATTTTCTTTAGGGAGATTTGTGCAAAGGAGTTGGATTGTGGTATGATGGACAAGTTGGAGAAGGACATTATTGTTACGATATGTAAACTAGAGAAGATCTTTCCACCTTCCTTTTTTGACTCTATGGAACACCTTGTAGTTCATGTTGCACATGAGGCCAGAATGGGTGGACCCGTCCAATTTCGCTGGATGTATTCGTCTGAACGGTACTCCTTTTAACCCTTGAAGGACATACATTTGTTTTACTCATTCTCGTCAACTTAATGTAATAGTCTCAACATAATTATGTGGAATGATTTGTAGGCGAAACAAAGATGCAAGGGCCAGCATCACCAACAAGGCACGGGTAGAGGGATCCATTGTTGAGGCATATGTCGCAAAAGAGATAACTAGCACTTGTGCTCATTATTTCGATCATGATCAAGGCATACGAAGATTGCGCAAGGAAAGACATTACGTTGGCCCGGAGACCCCGTTAGATGGGAAACCTCCGATCTTAAACTACCCGGGTCGTGCTCACCATCAGGGGGTTCGAAGAGTTCTAGATGACCGAGAGTACAGTGCTGCAAACCGCCATGTGTTGTATAATTTCGAAGATATTCGACATTACATGGAGTAAGTTCTCCCTGCCATCCCCTCTTACTTAGATTCACTCGAGTTAATTATCACCCTGGTCATTTTAACTAAGCATAGTAATATCCTAATTTTTAAAATACATTAGCCTTCCAAATGCATATGTAACTATTCAATTTGTTATTCCCCAAAACTCCTACCACACTTATGCAAGGAATGCACAAAAAAATGACCAGATGGAGCCAGCCCATAGTCAATGCAAAATATATAATTGATCAGGAATTAAATGAACTGTGCTTAATTCACTAATTGTTCTGACAGCTGCTGAGCATTCTAACCTAATTTGACCCCTTACTAGTGAATCACTAACTAAAATAAATTTGTATACACTATGCATTAAGCACACGCCCCCATACACCTGTCAGTCCTGAATTGTACCTGACAACTTCTACTACATCGATCTCTCGATGTTATCGATCAATACTGCACAAAAGCTGAAAGTATGCTGGAAGCTGGTACCATCTGAGAACCATATTTCCAATTCATAATCACCAACCATTAAAGTATATACCAGTAATATATGTGAGGATCACCCCTACCTATAGCACCATTTAGAATGAAGGTCAATGTTTGTAGTGTCCAAATTAAGCACATACTAACTTCCAATCAACAACAGTTACTTTTTTACTGACTGTACTACCCCCATACCATAGAAAACTTCTTCTCGAACTGATCTTTAATTTTATTTCGCTGCGTATTTTTCAGTGCCTTTGATGCAGAATTTTTAGGAAATCGTCGGAATCCAGCAGTTCGGGAGCGAATCTGGGGTGAAAAGTTCCCTGAATGGGTAAGGAAGAAGCTTCTGATTGATCGTGTTACCGACACGCATGTCAAAAACATATGTCATGGACCTGATAAACATGTCAGATGTTATGGCGCATATGACATCAATGGTTTCCGATTTCACACCAGGTCATACGGCCAGCACAAATCAGTGGACAACTGCGGGGTTTGCATCCGAGGAGAGGGCGGTATTGACTACTACGGATTTCTAGAAGAGGTAGTCGAGTTACATTACTCAGGATGTGGTAGCAAGGTTGTGCTATTCAATTGCACTTGGTTTGACCCAATAAATGGAGTCAAGGTAGATAAGAACCATGGTCTTGTTGAGGTCAACCATAGATCTAGACTTCGAAATTATGACCCCTATTGCCTGGCTTGCCAAGCAATTCAAGTCTACTACCTACCGTATGCATCACCTGATCGATCTGATTGGTGGGTACCCTACAAGACTAGACGCAAACCAAATTTTAGTCATGAAGGGGAAACAGAAGACCTTAATATTTTTCAAGAGGAGATGCAGAGCTGCGACTACGTGGTTTCTGCCGGAGACGAACTAGATGTACCTTCTGTTTTGGTACGACAAGGTGTTCTAGACCCGGTGGATCCAGAAGATCTCACAGTAGCACCCAGAAGATCTCGCAGTAACACAGAATCAGATGTTGGCGACAATGGGTCTGAAAGCGAAGATGATGTGCCTAATTAGTACATTTATTTTGTCAGTTAGCTCTATTAATATTTTTGGCTCTTAAGCATTTGGATTCAAAGTATTTATAATTTATAAATTAATTAGTTAAATTTGTTTGTCGGTAATATACATTGGCGCAGAAATATATTCATTTTCAGGTTCTATATGCGCTCACAGAAGATGCTAATTATATTCTAAGAAAAACAAAAAAGAAAATATTATCACCTTGGTAATTATTTTATTCCCGTGTATATAATAACTATGGTAATTATTTTCTGTTGCGTATTATTACCGTGCATAGTTTAGGCACGAAATTTAGGCACAAAATTTATTTAATGTACGTATAACTTATCTGCGAGGTAATTTATTAGCCTCGCAGATACCTTCTATCCCCGAGCGTTTCATCCCATTATTGCCGACCCAATTTCATTAGCCTCGGTAATAATTTATCCGCGAGGCTAATTAAATTTTCCTCGCAAACGTATATTATTAGCCTCGCGGAAGCCCAGAATTCTTGTTGTGACTCTTTCAGCTATGTAATTGAAATTAACAAGTTTTTATTTTTTTTGTTTATTCGATAGTAGTTGACTTTGTCATGATTATTAAAAAAATATCTTAAATTATAAAATTTGCTGTAGTAAACTATGTTTGCTTTATTTTACCCATTTGTAAGTAGTGCTATTGTTCAATTCTAAATTTTTTTCCTATCTGTTACAATATTATGCTTGCATTCTAAGTTCCAAAGTCACTTATTACTACTGACTATATACATATAATAACCCTTTTAGTTCATGTAATTCATCTAATATTTTGATGACATTTAACTATCTAATTATTCCGATATAATGCACTTTTGATATTTATATATTGATATCTATATAGTCTATTTAAGTCCAAGAAATTTAATATTGTATATCAGGATAAAAAGAAAGAGGCCCGGATGACCCATTTCATTTACCAGTAAAGTAATACATGACTAATTTTTACCAATGACACAAGCCAAGTAAAATACTAATTCTTAAACCAACTAAAAACCCAATCTATACTACCAACTGAACTCTGAGACTTCAATGTGACTTCATTTTTCAATCTGCCTCCAGCACAAAAACAAGCACCACAAGTTGAAGGCAAATTATAAACCTATAAAAACAAAAGGGAATAAATTTAGTTAAAAGCATATAGTTCAAAACTTGTATGCACCCATTGACTTCATAAAATCACAACTAAACAAGTTGTTGCATCAAATCAGAACTTCATAAAATCACAACAGAAGAGAAGCTAGAGAGCAACCTATCGAAGATAGTTGTTATAATATGGGTCTTTGTTCTCCTTGTATTGGCATCAAGTTGCTGCAATTGTCCATGAAATACCCTACATCAAGTTGTTCCTTGCCAAAAATTGCAAGTCATATACAATGATTGGACTGATTTACAAGACAGCAGGGTTTGCATTTGTAAGTTTAATGTTAATCAAATTTATTCATATGCTAGAAACTTACGAGTAGTATGCAAGACATCACAATTTTCATCACATTTTCATCACAATTTCATCACAATAACTTACGAGTAGTAAGCAAGACATCAGACTTAACTCTTCTAATTTGTATTAAAAAATAAAGAAAATGAAATAAAGAGAAAAACCTTGTCTATCCAAGGATAGAAATCCTCCTGGAGCTCATCAGCATAGCAACATAGCGTGTTGCATGCTAAGGCTTTTTGATCCAACATCGACCTCATCACCAATAATCACCAATTTTCAACCTGCAAGGCGCAACTGAATTGAAGATGAGACACTCAGACCTTTACCTGAGGCGCGGCTGAATTGAAGATGAGACACTCAGACCTTTACAAGTAGCACCTCTTTGTTTCTTAGATGAGGAAGGCTGGTCACATCTTACAGAGGGTATAAATTAAAATAGTACATACCTGCTTTGTCATTTCAAACCCCAAGGCTCTGTGAAAAAAACTTCAAATTGTATAATTAATTTCTTTGCTTTTCAATGAAATCAACATCCCCAAATCCAATCCGAGTCCAATTACATTCAAAACCTCTTCAAACTTCAAATTGATGCCTGCAATCCCTTTGATACCCTTAGGCGACCTCAAAATAGCACCTAATGCAAAAAAATTGAACTTGTGAAGAAAGAATCGATGAAAACTGTGAAGAAACAAGTCAAACTGAAGAAAATCGGGAGCGCCGCCATCTCCGCCGATCGCCAGCGGCTAACAAGTACACCAATGCGTTTCTCTCGTCAAGGCGATGCCAAGGGTGATTTCCCCCTAGGTTGCCGTGGCCGTGAACGCTGGCGCCATCGCAAATAAGCTGGCCAGTGACAAATCCTAGCCTCCATCATATACCCGCATGACATTTGGAGCGATCGTAGGGGAAGGCGGGGAGGCGGGGTTGTAGGGTTTCGGTCGGGAGGAAGGCTGTCACATCCTGAAAATTAAAGCATAAAATCATTAAGGGCAAAGTATAAATTATAAATTTTACAATAAGCTAAGTACAAAATCATATAAGATGATTTATCTATTAAAGCACTAAAATTCTATTTGGATCGTACCTTAGTGGATGGGCCTTAGCTGGACTCAATTAAGACAATAAAATAATAAGGTCAAACATTTCCTTTAGAAAATTTTGTTAGAAATTGTTTCTTTATTCGGGGGTAAAACAACTTTTTCTCTCTTTAAAAAGAAGATGGAAGATATAAAATTGATTTCCATCATGGGTGGTGGGACTCTCTCTCTCTTAGAACCAGTATATTCTTTGGAAGTAACGAAAAGAGGGGGAGAAGTGAAAATTGAAGGGAAGAAAGTGAGAGAAGAGGAGAAGAAGAAAGAGGACGATGGAAACTCACAATAAAGGATAGAGTTCGACACCGTCACGGTAAATCGATCACGGGTCAGGTGCGGATGTCGAATTTATTTAGTCTTTCCTTTTAACTTGATTATGTGTTTATTTTTTTAAATTATGTCCAATTGCTATTTGTTCTTGAGATTCTTTTCTTTATTGCTTTTATTGCTAAATTGAATTCCTCATTAGAATTACGAAATTTTGAATTTCTTAATAGAGGACATGAATTGAACCCTATTTATAATTGGTTTGTATGGCACCCATGATTGACCAGAAAAAAATAAGAAACTGAAAGTTGATATTTGAGTAGCATTACTTGCATGTTAGTATAATGATAAATTGAACCTATGTGTGAGTCGCCAAGTCATGGCTGCATAATATAGACAACTTATATGGTCTGGACTTTGAACAAAACTTGAGTTATGGAACATGCATGTAGGATTTAAGATATACCATAGTATTGAAATTGCATGACATGCATGAATATTTCACTAAAGTTGAACCTCAACTTTTGCACAATACGACTTGCATGTATGTTGCATGATTTGAACCATGATATATCTATAGAAGAGCTCTGTTATTTTCATAGGCCTTGTATTAATAGAACATTTTGATTTGCATGTATATATAATGCCTGTTATGTACTTTGGTTAGAACTGAAGCATGAAATTAACTCATCTACTTTGCTGAAAATTTGTTAGCTTTGCATTAAATGAACCTTGGATAGAATTGTGAATATGCCTTGCATTCATAGAACACATTGAATTGCTTTTATATGGAATGTCTTGTATGTACTTTGGTTGGAATTGAAGCATGAAATTCGATGGTCATGTAGGCGCCATATTCGGGTAGCGCATAGCGTCAGCTGTGTAGGCGCCATATTCGGGTAGCGCATAGCGTCAGCTGTGTAGGCGCCATATTCGGGTAGCGCATAGCAAGAGCTGTGTAGGCGCCATATTCGGGTAGCGCATGACCAGATTTATTCTTGGTGCAAGAACTTGTAACGCATGATATATGAAGGAAAATATTGGAGAATTATACTTGAAAAATTGTGCATATTGAGAATTGATATATTTTAATAACTGTGCATTCATTTCTTCACATGTGCATTTCATCTGAAATTTTTGTTTTACCTCATAATATGCCCAACAGATTATTGAACTTTAGTGCTAGCAAATGGGTAATTGCTTGATACTACTCAGTGTGAGTTTAGTTCTATTGTTTTGATTTGAGAAATTATGGCTGGAACTTAAAACCGCACTGGGAGATTTTTATTTTCTCTCATCATTCCATTTTGTGGTTCCAGGATTTAGGAGCGACGTGGAGCAGCATCGAGACTAGACGACAGGAGCGTTGGCTCTCATATTGTACGGATTTTGGTATAGTCCCTACATATATGTATATTTTAGTTGTACAGTCATTTTGTCACAGCTCTTATACTTGGATACTTCTCGCTTAGTTTTGCCTTTTTGTTCATATTTGCACGAGAAGTTTCTTTTGTAAATATTCAAGAGACTGTAAAACATATATGTGTGTGTGTAGTTTTCAACATGTGTGTATGATGTCTATGTTGAATGACTATATTGTATCTTGGCAGCGTTAAGCATTGGTATTGCCATAACCTTAAGTATTATTGCGCCTTGTAACACTTAGTCGGGTGTGCTGTTGTTAGCCGCTTGACATGAGTGTTATGGCAAGTTGTCTACTATCGAAATGGTGACAAAGGCGGCGAGGCAGGGCCTAGGGTTTAGGGTGAGGAGAGAAAACCTAGTGGGATTTAGAACAAAAAAAAAGGAGGAGATGAAACTGAGGAGCGGGAGCGGGAAATGAAAATGATTGGAGCTGGACTTGGTTAGAATGAAATGAAAATGAGGAGCTCGACTGTCAAGAACGGTCTTTTATAAATGACTGTTCGTGATAAGTTGCTATCAAGAACGGTCGTTTATAAACAACCATTCCTGATAGTCCAGAACTATCACGAACGACTGTTTATAAACAACCGATCCTGATAAGTCACTATCAAGAACGGTCATTTATAAACAGCCTTCCTGATACGTTATGGACAATCAATAACGGTTCTTTAATGACGACCGATCCTAATACCTACTTTCAAGGTTGGTTAATACTATTTGTCTGATCCTAAAAGTATTAGTATCACATTTTTAACAAGTCCGATCCTGATGGGGCGATACTATTTGTACATTTTCTACTAGTGGGTAAAGCTTCGGGTCAACGGTTTACTGGTCGGACTGGTGGGTCAACTGGTTCAACCACATTTTTTTTTAAATATTCATTTATTTAGTAATTATTTATTAGATATCAAAACTTTATATAAAAATAATCATATTGTCAAGTACATTTGATGAAAATTCACAAACATATATTGATTATTATAATAGCTAGATAACTGATTTTATATATCACAGAAAATAAAAGAAAAAAAATAAGAAACACGTGGAACTAATATAACTGAATTTATATATAATATAAAACAAAAGAAATAGAGAAAAAATAACAAATTTCTGGATCCCGGTGACAAAATAAAACTTGTTAAGAGAAAAAAAAGATGCATTCCAACATATCTCAACAGTCATGTCCACTATGTAAAACATCATACTTTCATATAAGAATTTGTGAATATTTGTGCATGCATATTGACAATATAATGTATTACAATATCAAATTTATAAATAAATATAGAAATTTAATGACCAAGTGAATTTAAGCTACAATTTATAAAATTTTCTACATCGGTTTAAATTGTATAATAATGAAAAAGCTAATTAATTCTTCAAGGTAAACTTAAGTACCATCATATATATTGGAGGTAAAACTCAAAATAAATTAAATAAATGTGCAAAGCAAGACTTGATGCAGTTGAAGTACATTCCTTACTACCATCGAGCTTGGTTTGTACTGTTGTGTTGCTTATTACTTGATTAGTTTATTAGTTTTTATTTGAGCATTTTATCAAACACTTTGAGAGCATTTCAATTGTTGAATACCCCAAAATCATATACTAGTTAAATCAAGTTCCATGTGCTACATACAAACACAAATCACCGATCAATGAGATTACCAACAACCTTATCCATATAATGAATTTGACCGAAAAATAGTTGGGAATGAAGGTTGAGCTGCCCTTAGGTGATTCACTGAATGTATTGAGGGAAGTAGTTGAGCACAGTAAAAAGAAAACAATAGAGAAGCAAAAGTAAAAGGAAATGGGTACTAAAACAGTGTCTAAAGCAAGAATATAGAGAAGAAGTACTGGAAAACAATGCAAGCTCAAAAATTCAGGACATAATCAAGTATTCTACGATCACCTCATTAGAGCAGCAGGAAAATGAATCGACCAACACCATAACAGGAGATTAGAAACAAAACATCGATTGTAAATAAGCAGCACCGAAAAAGGAAGCAAAGATACGAATTTATCACGAACGACACATGAAGTAAGAGATTGGAAAAAGGGAAGAAAAAAAAGGAAGATGCGAATTGAATTGACAAAAGAATGGGTTTTTTAGCTGCATGTTCGTGGTTTTTAAGAAAAATTGGCTGATTTAACCAGTCTTGGACGGTTCAAATACATAAACGGTTCTTTTAAGGAACCAAACCGAAAACCTGTCTGGTTCTGGTTTATTTCAGCCGGACCGCCCAGTTCGGTCTGGTTTTAATAACACTGATTATGATACAAGGATATTCTCAAATTGTCTCATTGAGATATTTATTTTTTAAACTTTCTTTATTAGACGTAGAGATTAATGGTGCGAAGAAGAGAAAGAAAGAGGGAGAAAGAATCAATCAATGTTATGAGAACCCGACCGAGCATTGACCCAGTAAAGCATCGGGTCAACGGTTCACTAGTAGAACCGGTGGGTCAGCCAGTTCAACCGCAATTGTTTTAAATATTTATGTATTTAGTAAATATTTATTAAATATCAAAGCTATATATAAAATGAAGCATATTGTTACGTACTTTTGATGAAATTTCACAGACATATTGATTATTATATTATATTATATAACTGAATTTATATATAATAGAAAAGAAAAGAAAAGAAAAAAATAACTGAATTTAATTATCAAGTGAATTAAGCTACAATTTAGAAAATTTTCTACACCAGTTTAAATTGTATAATGGTGAAAAGGCTGATTAAATCCTCAAGTTAAACTCAAGTACCACCATATATATTAGAGGTAAAACTAAAACTAAATTAAAGAAATGTGCAAAGCAAGACTTGATGCAGTTGAAGTACATTCCTTACTAACATCGAGCTTGGTTTGTGCTGTTGGGTGCTTGGGTTGCTTATTACTTGATTAGCTCTGACTTAAGCATTTCATCAAACACTTGGAGAGCATTTCAATTGTTGAATATCCCAAAATCATATACTAGTCAAATCAAGTTTCAAGTGCTACATACACACACAAATCACCGATCAATGAGATTACCAACAGACTTATTCCTACAATGAATTTGACCGAAAAATAGTTGGAAATGAAGGTTGAGTTGCCTTAAGGTGATTCACTGAAAAATAGTTGGAAATAGTTGAGCACAGTAAAAAGAAAACAATAGAAGCGAAAGTAAAAGGAAAATGGGTACCAAAACAGTGTGAAAAGCAAGAATATAGGGAAAACAGAAAAACAGTGCAAGCTCAAAAATTCACGACATTTGCGATCACCTCAATAGAGCAGCAGGAAAAGGAATTGACCAACACCATAACAGGAGATTAGAAACAAACATCGACTGTTAATCAGCAGCACCGAAGAAGGGAACCAAAGATACGAATTCAGCACGAACAACGCATTAAGAAATAGATTGGAAGAAAAGAAGAAGCGAATCGAATTGGCAAAAGATCGGGTTTTTTTAGCTACACGGTTCGTGGTTTTTATAAAAAAAAAATGGTCGGTTTAACTAGTCTTGACCGGTTCAAATACATACACGGTCCTTTCAAAGAACCAAATCGTAAACCTGTTCGGTTCCGGTTTATTCCGGCCGGACCGTCCAGTACGGTCCGGTTTTAATAACACTGGAATCAATCAATTGACGGGCAAATTAGGCATGATAGACAATTCTCTCGTTGCTCTCAACAATTTAATTGTTATTCTGAAAATAGTACCACCCATTATAAGTAAGAATACGATCTTATAGTAATGACATAAATCTTGCACTGGAGGACATAGAAACAAATTCCAGCAGAGAACTGTTGAAGCCATCACGAGCGTGTGACTTGCATGATGTGTCTTCGTTCAATCGAAAATAACACATCACAGCTCGTCACGTGATAAATATTTTCAACATTGTTTTTTGTTTTAATTAATTTTGTCGTATTTTCTTATTTGTTAACATATTTTTTCTTTCTTTTCTATGATCCAACTTAAAAGTGCATAAAATAATTAAACGTCATGAGGCACGTCATATTTGATCCAGTCATATTTGATTATGGAATGACGTACACATAACGTGATTATTCACGTGACATGATCGATGTGATCAATTCATAGCTTATTAGACACACCACATACAACACGTTTTTCATTCACTAATTCAAAGCAGCATAGCAGCAACAAATACTAATAATATGATTAATGCTATTATTATTAATATTAATTCAACTATAATATGCATGTACATAAGTTTCTATTGTTTAATTTGCATTGATCTAGTAATGTTCTGTTATATATAATTCATATTAGATATTATTAGTTCTGTTGGGAAACCTCACAACACAAAAAAAATTGAAAATATTCTGGAGCGGACTTCATTAAAAAAAAAAAAAATTAGTGCAAAGACGAAGTCGCGGGAATAAACATCTTTTTATTACTTGAATAATACTGTGCACCTTTATTGTGCTGCCGGGCTGCGTACCTTTCTTTATTTGGGTTTGATGCATGATAATAAGTTAATAACAAATATTTTTTTAAGGTGCCTTACAGTGATTTCCAATATTTCATTAAGAGTATTTTGTACCACTCAGTATACATAGTTCATTGAAGTATCGGCTAATATGGAAAGTTGCTTTCTGATGATCGATATCAGATCACTAGGCAAATTAAAGACTTAATTAAATACTGATTAAGAGGTAGAAAATGCAAACAATAAAAAAATCCATGAGGCTTGCAGACCATAAATGCATGATTTCTTTGTTTCTTAGGTCAAGCTCGAGACAAAACGCTAAGCCTACGCTGTTAGATGCCAAGTCATGTTCGAGTTGATCTCAAATTAAAATGATGTTCTTGAATCGAGTTGTCTTGAGCCGATTTGGTTGATCCTCTTCTTCGAGTTGAATCGAGTTGATCTCTTTACTTACTCGTTTGATTTGAGATGTTAGATGTGAAGTCGTGTTGATTCGAAATCGAGGGTTGATCAATTTCTAGTTGTAATTGATATACGAGTTATCGAATGGATTTGTGTTAGAGGAGAAGATAGTACATGTAGCATTAGAGATCTTCTTTTTCTCAACCATACCTTGGTGTCAACCATTTAAGGCTTTCTAAGATTGAAAGCTTGCGAGGCAAGGTGAAGGACAAGGGTCACAAAGGTACTAGGAACCTTAACTTGCTCCATTGATTGGAGAGATATGATTCCTTGAAACCTATCCTCGCCCGTGCATGTGGCATGAGCTATAAACTGCGTGGATGATTATATGTCATGTGGTAAGATCGTACTCCCAACAAAATTTGTACCTCATATTTTCTCAACCCTCCGAACTAGCTAATACCTTCGTATATTTATTATTTAAAATTGCTAAAATAAAAAATTCGGGTTAATTTTTTTGTTAAACTGAAATTCAGTATATTTTTTAATTAAATAATTTGTCATCCCAAATCAATTGTTTGGTGCTGTCCCTTTAATAAAATAAATTAGTGTCACGTAATATGATTGAAACATACAATTGGATGTTTTTAAAGAAAAAAAATCAATTACAAGAACATCATTTTGTATTGTATAAAAGTAACAAAATTCAAGGTCCGACAAGACTCAATCTAATAGAATATAAGTGGGAATTAAGCAAAACACGAATAGGGCTAAGATTAAGGCCCATTGGGCCACTTTCAAGAAGATTATTGGGCCAACCTTGATAGCAAATCAATTGATGCTAATAGCTCAACGGGCTGTGCAGAGATATACATATCAATTTAAGTGTAAAATACAAGGAGAGGAAGATTTGATTACTTAAATAATGCGTGACGCCTTACCTGAAATTCCTCCGTACCTCTGTCAATTAATCGCTAAAACTATACCAATCCGTAATATTTTTGTATAGAGAAATTATATTATCTGAAAACTAGACTTTCATACCTTTATTTTTATATAAAGAATACAAAAATCTATGTAGCCATGTTCTCTAAATTTAATTTTGAATCTGGTCAAAATTATAGGACTGCTCACTGTAATTTCAGCTTTTCTGATTTCTGACCTCTGTCAATTAATCGCTAAAACTGTACCAATTTGTAATATTTATGTATAGAGAAATTATATTATCTGAAAACTAGACTTTCATACCTTTATTTTGATATAAAGAACACAAAAATCCATGTAGCCATTTTCTCTAAAATGAATTTTGAATCTGATCAAAATTATTGGATTTCGACTGAACATAGCAGAAAAAAAATTGACAGGGATTTTGGGCTGCCATGGACCATGGCGTCCCTTCCTCTCTTTTTTTTTTCCGTTTTTTTCCGACGGGCTTCCCACAGGGACGCCATGGCGCATGGCGGCCTTCCCATTTTTCAAATTATGTTCAACCATTTCTCATTTTTAATATTTTTATTTATTTTCTTATATATAAAAATCTCGGTTTCGCGCAACTCAAAATATTGCTGCCTCCTCTTTCTTTATGCAATTACTTAATTAATTAATTCTCAAAAATTTAATATAAATGCATTACCAATGACATCAGCGCTTGCGTCATTGCAAGTGATATTCTGTACTGTGAACCCTTCAGAAAAATTTGCTCCAAAATTCATACACGGTTTTTTAATAAAGAACTGTGTACAATTGTACTCAATTGTTCATGGTTCTTTTCTAAAGACCGTGTATGAATTTTGGAACAAATTTTCTGACGTGCGTATATCAATGCTTCAACAAATGAATTAAACAAATGAATTGAGTAGACCTCGAGAGCTGCCTTTGTGTTAAATAATGAATTAAATACAAATGGGCAGTTGTCAGTGCGCCATATAAACTAAATATATCAAGTGATCAACTAAATTACTTGAACAAAATAAAATGATTACACCTCACACCTGCCTTGATCTTTTTCATCCCGGATCTTTTGTGGCGCAGCACACATGCAACATAGCATACAAATTAGTGGATTTTTAAAAGGGACATTTAAAAATAAAAAATTTATGCACCATGAATTTTCAAACGATCTAACGGTCCGGAGCCGCGCTATTTTAAAATTTGTGCACCATGAACTTTAGATGGATTATGTGTTCTAGAAACAGAAATACGTAATTTTAAAACTTTCGTAATATACTTAAATTGCCCCTTCTTTTTTTAACTTTCTATTTTGAAATCTAGGTCTAGCTCTTTCATCTTATAGGCGTTCTGTATATTGCATAGTTCGAAATTAACTCATTTAGAGCTGGAAAGGACCTTAGTTTAAATAACATAACAAAATAATCTTTCACAATTAGAAAGACTTATCCTGCATTCTGCCCAGGGTGACCCACATGAAAGAAAAATTAATTCTCCACAGTTATTTAGCATGGTTTGTGTAACTTTGGTTGATTAATTGTGAGTAGAACTAGGGTGTTCCTAAGTTCACCAACTCTCTTTGTTAACTCAACTCTAAAACCTATCGGATTGACTTCAAATTACAAATTCGAACCATTGAAACCCGTCTATCTTACGAGTGATGCGTCTACATGCAAAATATTTAAACTTTCAAATTAATTTAATATAAAGTCAAGCAATCAAAATTAGAAAGTTTATAAATTAATATTAGTGCATTCATTTATTGAACGTGTTTTGACTACTTGACCCTATACTAAATTAATTTGAAAATTTAAAATTTTTGCATGTAGATGCATCACTCGTAAAGTAGACGGATTTTAATAGTTTGAATCTGTCATTTGAAGTTAATTAATCCGATAGATTTTAAAGTTGAGTTCAAAAAGAGAGTTGATAAACCTAGGAACACTCTAGTTCTACTCAATTAATTGTTGACATAGAAATATCCTGCATTACATTACTGATATAAATGTCCAATTAATTGTCGTTGTCACATCCCTAGTATAATATTGATTAGGTTACATGTCTATAGAAGGGTTTTCATTACATTACTGATATAAATGTCCAATTAATTGTCGTTGTCACATCCGCAGAACTCATATTTGCTCTTTTGGTTTGCAAGACATTACACACGTAACATTAATAATATTATTTTCAGGATCATTTCCCATCATTCTTAGTTGGCAGTTGACTTTTTTTTTTTTTTTTTGCTTCCTTTTGTCTTCATCTGATCCGAATTGCTTGGATCCTACTAAATATAAATTTCTTAATTTTTTTTTCTGACATTGACCTTGCATTTTATAATTGATATTATACATTATCTCAATTGTGAAGATGAAAATGACAACTGATGAGTTGTATTACTTACATTTATCTTCTCAGCAATTAATTAAAGTTTACGACTTATTAATTAGAACAAAATATGTAATTAAATATAGATAACAGCTGGCAATTTTCAAAATATTAGAGTAAATATAACAATAATAAATTAAAAGTTCTTAACATTATAGGAATTAATAATACACATATAAAACCATTGTCCGCCCTCTTTATTGGATTGTTTAGCGATCACAAGTGACTTTGCTTCGAGAAAAACACATGCTAACTTTTTCAATTATTTTTTTAAAATAAAACTTAGTATTGCATAGTAATGGCTATACTAATGATCTTGCTACCCCAGAATTCAAACTGAAAATCCAAGAAAAAATTATCAAAAGACTATTTTTCTATCAAAACTAATCATAATATATAGTCAAAATAATATTTCCGATTTCCAAAAATATGCAATGTAAAATGTACTAGAACTTGTGAGAAATGTTGTTTTTAAGTTTGTTAGTTATATACACATTTGCTCTTCAAATGTTATGTTGATGTTAACTACAAAAAAAACTTTTGTTCAACGAATTATATAATAAATGAATACATTAGTCAAGATACACGTGGATAAAAAATCACTTGTCACTTGTGTATATAAAGTGGAAATAATCAATCCAAGCAAAGTGATATTCTTAAGAAGAATAAGTGCAGAAAAGAGAGATAGAGACACAAAGGGGAAGTGAATAGAGAGAAGTATTGGTCGGGCAAACTGCACGTATGGTGAATCTCGTAACATGTCGATCGATTAGATTACTAAATGAGATGGAAAACTCGACGCTAACAAAATCTATTCATCTCCTGCTACTAGGAATTCTATTGATCTCCTTCCTCCCCCCATACTCTGCAAGCCCTCCTCCTAGCCCTATCAAGTGCACCACCAACAGCACAAGTAACTGCACCGTGACAAATTCCTACGGAACATTTCCCGACCGGTCCACATGTCATGCTTCCAGAGTCGTATACCCTACTTCAGAACAAAAGCTCGTTGAAATTGTGGCGAATGCTACTGCCTCTAAGACCAAGATGAAAGTTGCGACGCGTTTCTCGCACAGTATCCCGAAGCTGGCCTGCCCTGGTGGGTCTAAGGGGCTGATCATCAGCACACGTAATCTTGACCATGTTGTGAATATGGACAGTACGACAATGAAAATAACGGTTGAAAGCGGAGTGACGATGAAGGTGCTGATCGAAGAGGCCGCAAAAAGTAACCTAGTAATTCCATACCTACCTTACTGGTGGGGACTGACGATTGGGGGGGTGCTGTCAACTGGGGCCCACGGAAGCTCACTTAACGGGAAGGGGAGTGCAGTGCATGAGTATGTGACCGAGATAAGGCTGGTCACACCTGCACCTGCCAATCAGAGTTATGTGAGTGTTAGGGTTCTAAAGGCAGGTCACCCAGATCTCGACGCCACAAAGGTGTCGCTTGGTGTGCTCGGAGTTATCTCTCAGGTACTTTTGAACAGATTACGAAGTAAATGTAATTTTCTGGGCACTGTAATTTAATTTAATTAATGTGCTGGACTTATTAATTCAATGTAATTTAATTTAAGTTTGCTATTTCTTGTGCATTTTAAAAATGGTAAAATTTACTCTGTGGGCTATCTCTACTCTCAGGTAATTTCTCATGAGTGAGAATGATTACCTAGCCTAAGTAAAATTCATTTTTAGTAATGGTACTTGTCTTGCAAATAACATCCATGTTTTAATATATATATGTGAGAAAAACAGTTGCCCCGTACCGATGAAAGAAACTTCTTTTGTTCTATTTCTTTTCCAGCCTATTGTCAACATCTGAAGGAAACCAAAACTAAAAATTGCTTTCTTTTCTCGCCAAACTATCATTTGTCTACTGTTTCTTTTATGTGAAGTTATAGAGAAGATCTATGATTTTCATTATTTAATTAAGGGGGAATTTCATATATGCCCCTCAAAAACTTCAATATTACGTATTTCCCCCTCTAAACTTTGAAATTACATATTTCCCCTTCTAAACTTTCCAAACTCACAAATTTACCCATTTAATCAATAAAATATATTTAATATATTTAAAAATACTTAAATAATATTATTTTGGATTCTAAATTTTTTCAGACCATTATACCCCTTCCTCCTTCCAATCTCATTCTTTCTCTTCAATTCATGAGCGTCTCACACCGTCCCCATCTATGGATTGAAGTAGCTGCGTGACATCTTTCGTCGATTCGACATGGATGGTGCAGCAGCTTGACGCAGCTAGAGCTCGCCACATTGCTTCCATCCATAGGTGGGGACGGTGTGAGACGCACATGAATTGAAGAGAAAGAACGAGATTGGAAGGAGGAAGGGGTATAATGGTCTGAAAAAAATTTAGAATCCGAAATAATATTATTTAAGTATTTTTAAATATATTAAATATATTTTATTGATTAAATGGGTAAATTTGTGAGTTTGGAAAGTTTAGAAGGGGAAATATGTAATTTCAAATTTTAGAGGGGGAAATACGTAATATTGAAGTTTTTGAGGGGGATACATGAAATTGCCCCTTTAATTAATTGCTTATCTGAATAAGAACATGGTAAATTCTCATGTTCAAAGAATATTTCAAGGTTAAATTTTGAATTTTTGAGAAGTGCATGGAAGCTAAGAAACTTT
The DNA here is from genome assembly GCA_025461125.1 of Carex kokanica. Classification (NCBI taxonomy): domain Eukaryota; kingdom Viridiplantae; phylum Streptophyta; class Magnoliopsida; order Poales; family Cyperaceae; genus Carex; species Carex kokanica. Next base: position 25,753 of record JAJGRX010001019.1, read on the forward strand.
CTTACAATTATTAAACAGTATAGCTGTATAAACGGCAATTGTTAAATTAATGTAGCACCTTTTTGCATTTTTGCAACCCTTTTAGGTCACTCTACAACTGCAACCAATGTTCAAGCGGTCGCTCACCTTTGTAACACGCAATGATTCGGACTTAGCTGATCAGGCAATCAGCTTCGGTCACCAGCATGAGTTCGCTGACATTGCATGGTATCCAGGCCAAAGAAAGGTTGTATACCGAAAAGATGACCGCGTGTCAGTAAACGTCTCTGGTAGTGGTGTCTTTGATTTCATTGGGTTTCGGTCAACTACAACCTTGGCTATAAAGCTCAACCGCTTTACTGGTATGTGTATTTATGTTATGTATACATGAATTCATAATTCAAACAAAAAGAAGCCTTGCCCTTCAACAAAAATCAGTATTTTTGAATATAGGAAAATCAATTATTATGAAAGAAATTAAAATTGAAGAGTATATAGTTCAAACTTCTAAATTAATGAAACACTAAATTTTAGAAAGAAAACTAATAAAAGTTTAATGATTAAATGATTAGTACCATTTTATACTTTCAAATATGATATTTTGTATGTTTACTAGACTGGTCTACCTGAAAATAGATTAATTTTTCATATGCCAATGCAGAGGACAGACTGGAGGCAAACAAAAATGCCAATGGAACGTGTGCGTATTCGAAACTAACGACATCTACACTTGCATTATTAGCATATGGTCTGACAAACGACGGCCTCATCTTCACTGGTTACCCAGTGATAGGTTATCAGAACAAAATGGAGGCCTCTGGAGGTTGTGCCTTCGGATCAGAAGATGGCCTTTTTACTGCTTGCCCATGGGACCCACGGCTCGAGGGATCCTTCTTCCATCAGACAACAATTAGCATCCCGTTGAATAAAGTCAAGGAGTTTATATTGGATGTACAGAAATTGAGAGATCTCCAGCCGAATGCACTTTGCGGCTTGGAGCTTTATGGCGGGGTATTGATGCGGTACACCAAGGCCTCATCTGCCTACCTTGGAAAAGAGTCAGATGTGATTGACTTCGACATTACTTATTACAGGTAAGCAGGGCTAGACGGAGTACTAGTCAATTTTAGAGTACCATAACATTTTATTCTAAACTATATATCAAAATTATATAAGAACAAGATTTTGAAAATGCATGAATGAAGGTCAATTAATCCCCATTCCCTCTTACTGGATCTGCCGTTGCAGGTAAATAAGTATAGGCAGCTAGCAAATGATATAATATTGTTCTTCTTCTTTTTATTTTACTTTCTCCTGCATAGTTTGTTCACAAATCTAAACTGGAATAAACTTTTATACTAGTGTTTGTTTGATGAGGTATTTAGATTAGATACCAGATATATTAAATAGGGACACTTCAACTCGTACTATCAAAATAAATTGTAGAAACACAATTTCCTTTTTCCAGGAGCCGTGATCCGATGACGCCAAGATTATATGAGGATTTCATGGAGGAGATTGAGCAGATGGCGTTGTTCAAGTATGGTGGGCTTCCGCATTGGGGAAAGAACCGCAACTTGGCATTTGATGGGATTATACAAAGGTACAACAAAAGTCAGGCTTTTCTCGAGGTAAAAGATAGGTACGACCCAGACGGGTTGTTCTCGAGCGAGTGGTCAGATCAAATCCTAGGACTGAATGGAAGTGTGATTGTGAAGAAGGCAGGTTGTGCTCTTGAAGGCCTCTGTATTTGTTCAGAGGATATTCATTGTGCTCCAGACAACGGATACTTTTGTAGTATGGGTAAAGTTTATGAAGATGCTAGGGTTTGCACTGATGTGAATTTATCCAGTGAAAATTTGAAACTTATTCAAGGCATATAGCTAGATGGTGTGCGATATATTTGGATTAATTGTTGTACTTCAATTTTATTAATGAAATTTCTTGTATGGGTCCACAGGTTGTACCCGGAAGTTATCTAGTGGTTTTAATTTACTTTGGAATTTCGAGATGTATGCTGGACGTATATATAAGCCAGCTAAGAAATATTGGGGTTTTAAGTCTGGGTTGTATATCGGTTTTCAAATCGATATTGTATCAGTTTCCGGTTATATATTAATGGTATTATGTTACATGTGTGCTCTGCTTGATGTCTCTGTTTTAAATGAATTACATTCAAAAGATAAACTTCATTAGTTGGAATGTGAGAGGTCTTAACAAGCCACCTAAGCGATTGGCAATGAGACAAACACTAATAATAGAGAAACCAGACATAGTGACCTTGCAAGAGACAAAACTTTGAGTGACAGCTAATACTCTTATACATCAAATATGTGGGAGAAGATTATTGAATTTTGAGGCTTTGAATGCTCAAGGTACAAGAGGGGGTATCATATCAGCTTGGAATCATAGAAGATTTTCATTGATCAATTCAGAAGTGAAATAGTATTCTATTTCGATTTTGATGAAGCATGTACAAGATGATAGTACTTTCTTATTTACTGCGTTATATGGACCTTCTACATCAAACAATAGACGAGCCTTCTATGAAGAACTAAATTCGCTCAAACCGCAGAATAACACACCTTGGATTGTTTGTGGTGATTTCAACTGCATATTAGAACCACAGGATAGAAATAGAAGCAGTTCGGATTGGAGGACGACTCAAAATTTCTCCAACTTAATATCAAGCCTTGGTTTGTTGAATATCACGTTGCATGGAAGACAATTTACATGGTCAAACAATCAGCAGCAACCGACTATGACAAGGTTAGATCGTTTCTTAATTTCGATACCTTAAGTATTTTCGAAGACTACACTTGAACCTTATTAATAAAATATAACTTCTATTAGTTTGGAAATAATGAGAAAAAATATCTTTTACTATTCAAGTTCTTAAAAGCGTCTATAATCATGAAAAAAAAATCGAAATTTTGTGGCAAACTCAAGAAAGTCTTGTTGTATCTAAATTCAATACACTTGAATAAATGTTTGGTACTTAGTTTTATTATTACTCTTCATATTAAATGTTTATTAGTTTTTAGTTCTATTGGAAAATCTCACAACGTAAAAATAAACTTATGGGTTGGATAAATTGATAAAAATTATGTACGGCAAAAACAAGAAGCCGTGTGAATAAATGTTTTATTCCCCTCGATTAATAGTGTGCACATTACATAACATATATATATTATCTTTCTAAAGACACACACACACACACACACACACACACATATATATTATGCCTCGGCGGTGCATACATTTATTTTTCTTGAATTGATGCATGAATGATAATAACGAAAATTTTAAGGTGCTTGCACCTGACAATGATCTCCAAATTTTCATGGAATATTTCTTCTTCCTTTAATAAATTATATCGGCAAGTGAAAAGTTAGTCCCTTCGTTTCTTGAAGCCTGGTTTTGTTCATGAATCTTCTTAAATGGACCCTAGTTACAATGATTTCCAATCTTTCAAAGATTATTTTCTCTAACTTTAAATCTTTAATTTAAGTATCGGCTAACGAAAAGTTCCTTTCAGATGATCGGTTTCACTAGGCAAATTAGTAATTACTCAATGATTAATTAAAAGGTAGTCACTTCATATATATATATGGACCACCATTGTAATCTTCCAAATCACCAAACAATAAGTTCTTGTTTACTCTCAATCAAATATTAAAGCTGAGGTAAATACACAAAGCCTATGGCTTCTTCCTTTACAACCTCAGTATTCCAAATGAAACCAACAAGTGGCACACACCGTGTCAAAATAGGAACACAATACCTGAACAATATCTTCTTCAAACATGACAGTAGCATTCGGTGTGGCACATTCACAGTTGGTGAGTACCAATGGACTATATTGTACTACCCACACGGCTTGAGTACTGTAAGTACTGTAACGACACATATTTCATCCATGGTTGAATTACTGAGCGAAGCAAAAGATGTCATGGTTATCCTTTCTTTCAGTCTTATAGACCAAAACGGGATAGCATCACTTAGTAAATAAAAAAAGAGCATGGTTTTCATAAAAGGAGATAGGAAGGGATTCCCATTTTTTATGGGAAGAGAGTTTACAAAGTTCAGATGTTGTCAAGGATGATAGCTTTACAGTTGAGTGCAGTATACAAATCCTTGAGCCATCCATCGAAGTGAAAAATAATAGCTTCATCTCTGTGCCTCCATGCAATATGCACCAGCATCTCCATCATTTGCTTGAAAGTGGACAAGGTGCTGACATCTCCTTTAATGTAAAAGGGGAAACATTTTCAGCCCATCGAAATATCTTACCCTCCTGTTCATCTGTTTTTCAGGTTGAACTTTTTGGCTCTATGAGTGAAAGCAAAGCCAGGTGCATTGGAATTAAAGATATGGAGCCCCAGATTTTCAAGGCCTTGTTACAATTCATATATACTGACATCTTACCACCAAGTGATGACCATACCGACAAAGGCGTGGATGAAGATATTATCACTCAGCATTTAACCGTAGCAGCTGACCGGTATGCTTTGGACAGATTAAGACTCATTTGTGAGGAGAGGTTAGCCAAGAAAATTAATGCTGACAATGTGGTGACGACACTGGTGTTGGCTGCGCAACATAACTGCCAACAACTCAAAGAAATATGTCTCAACTTTATTCTTCTTCTAAGATCCTGCATAGTTTCACAGAAACTGATGTATTTGCAAGATTTATGGTGAGTTGTCCATCAATTTACAAGGAGCTTCTGGAAAAGGTTGACAATAACAGGTGAACCTGATCAGATGGTTATATATGAATGTGTTAAATCTTTTTGTTATGTTAATTACTATGTTGAAGTATTTTACAATTTAGATGAAACTAGTTTCTTCTTCTAATTCTTGTAAGATATGTTGTGTCTTTTATTCCTAATCAATTTAGATGGTGATATATATATTGACATCCACGTTTCCTACATGAATATTATAGTTATTCTGGCAAAAATTGTATGATAATTTTCAGTACTGTTGATGAGAATTCATGCTATTATGCATGAAGATGTTTAATTTTTATGAATTTAGATGTTACTTGAACAGCAATTTATAAACCTCCTTGTTTTGCCATTTCATGTCACCTCCATGTCTCCATTGTTACAAAAATGGAGGGGATTGGAAAATAAAATAAATAATAGAAGTTAAAGCATATGCTACATTTATAACATATATTGTAGCATTTAAATTCGCATATTTTATACTTGGTTTAAAAATATTTATACACTATTCTCCAGATCAATTCTTTTAATTCAATATGCATTCTAATTACAGACAAAAATGATCTGAGGAGTGATAGTCTAAGATTTTATTTTGAATTGGCGTAAGAAAGTTAACAAAAAATATATTCTTCATATCCATCGTTTAGGATGCATGTCAGAACTTTTTATTTTCGCAAATATATTAAATATTTTGTCGTGAAGGAAAAAGATAGAAGGAATTGAACTAATTATTCATTAGATTATTTAGATTTTGTATGAAAATTTTGATTCATAGTTACAAAAAATGTTTCATTCACATACAAACTCTAAAGAACCGTTCAAATTAATAATTCGGTATTTTACAAAATGTTTAAGGAACCGAAATAATGATGCGGGTCTTTCTATGACATCGAAAAAAAGTTTCCATCTTTATAGTTCTTTATAAACTATTTAAATATCCATAATTTATAGATCTAGTTTTGCACTAAATCACTTCAAAATGAAATCTAATAATGCAATGATTGCGATAGAAAAATATACAAAATTAAAACTACGATAAAATGCACAAATCCCAGTGCATAAGATTATTTTGTAACGAGTTTATATTCTGGACAGTGGAATCCATATTCTGTCACCACTTTCAATCCTGTTCAAAACCCTAGTTCTCCCACATATCTCAAATTAATGTCTCATGTAATGGCTCCTTCCTCTATTTGTTGTCGATACGGCGATCAAGATCATCTTGCCTCTACCTATAGAAACTCGCTTTTCAGCTTCCAGTGCAGTCTAGAACATAGGTAGACCTTCAAACTATAGAAGTCAAATGTGAATTAAGATTAATTATATAATTTTTATTTATGCTACGAATAGGATCAATTTTAACGGTATCTACTCAAATTATTTTACTCTAAACGGTAAAGAAAATCTCACATAAATACAAAAAATTTAAAAATAAATGAAATTCCATTGTTGATCATCTACCCTTATCCGTGGCCCCACATGTTCCTTGTATTAATTAAATCTCAGATCAATGAAACAAATTGTGGCTTTATTATCTGATTCAGTCCTAATCAAGCTAATAAGCAGTTTAAAGAAACTTTACTTAATGTCAAAATAAGTTACATTTTTTAAGATTAATAAAATTATATAAATAACAAATTATCGAGTTATCCCCTCTATTATAATTGCATAACTTGCACGTAATTAAGATAGAAAAATAATGCAATGATCAATATAACTCAAATTAATGCTTACTGATTTTTGCCATTTTTAAAGTACTCTCGGTTGTTTTTAGTTTACTCCAATATCGCAAGCAAAGTAAATTGCAATCACTTTCTGCCAAAATAATATTATATAAAATAAATATTTGGTTCCGCATAATTTACAAACTTAATCTGTATTAGTAGAAGTTTCTCTAAGCGATGGATTTATATATAAGCTGATAGAGAATGACATCCAGTCATCTAATTGAGAAGCTTTAACTAACAAAGAAATGCATTTTTCATCTTCCATGCCTCATAAATTTTATGATTAGATGTATTTTCATATTGTTTTTGTTAGCGTCATGCATTTTTTGTCAAGTAATACAGTTAATGAATTGCAATAACAAATCTTTCAAACTTCATTACAAGAATTGAGCGGAATTTGAATATAGAGAGGCTATACATCATCGGTTAAATTTACTTTAATAAAATGTAAATTTCATATTGCACAAACCAAAATAAGATTCTTCACTATTTCATTTCAAAAAAGAAAAATTACTGTGTTGCATAGAAAAGGAAAATCATATAACTAAATCAACACACAAATAATATACAAATAAAATATAGAGCTAATAAATACAAAAAAGGGTTCAATTAAAGGATACCTTCATTGTTTTAAGAAATTAAGTGGATTCAACAAAACAAACGAATTTAAGCAATTAGACATTTAGAACCAAACAATGTGGATTCAGAGAAAGATCGGATTATAGATCATCTAAACCTTAAATCGGGCCCACCTAAAAATTTAACAATTGTATATGGCTATTTGAAGAACAATCACCTGATTTGAATGAATGTACATGAAGATCTCTTTTTAGGAATATTAGAATTGTAAATACAATTTGGATAAGCTAATTAAAAACTTAACAAACTATTTATATCTTTAAGTTTTGAGCAGGGATACAATTGCAATTTATGGCTAGCTTTAAGTTTGTTTTGTATTTTTTTCATCTATAATTATCATTTACTATCAATAAAAATAGAAATAGAAAGTTAAAAGAAATGAAATAGAATAAATAAGAAAGTATCACCGGGGTTGTTCCCTTAATTTACTCCCTACATTATTATGTCTTTTCTAGCTGCCTCCACATTCAACTAAATTCAATGAAATGAGAAAATAATTCTAAAAGATACTTTCTTAAAACCCTCAGGCCTCAGCCCCTTCTCGTTCGATCCAATAGGTTCAGACAATGCGACAGTGAACTAAAAATCCTTCTCGGAATAAATCATAAGCGGTTCTTATATATCAAAACATTATGAATATTCGAGTTACAAGAATGTCAATGGCTAACAAATTAGTATCTAATTCACAATCAGCTACTGTTAATTTCTTTGTCACTTATGTCTGATTGAAAACAAATTCTCTTGCTAAAATATTGAACTGGGTCTCATTGAGTAATTGGAAATGATATAAATGTGATTAGTAATTAATGAAGAATCTGTGGACTTAACATTAACAAAGTAATTGGAAATGATATAAATGTTTATTTTTTATTAGATAGGTTGATAGGTGAGTCCTTTCTTAGAAGTTATTATCCACTTCCTTTTGCTATAGCTTTTGATCCTTTAATTAGAGTACCTGATTAGTCAGTTTTTTTTTACTAATCAGTGAATTTTTTTTAAAATACTTATTATATAAACAAAATATCAGTCTCTTTTGTTACCTGTCCATTCCTCTCTTCCTTAAACTTCTCTATTTCGGTTCGAATCTGCCTGATTTTGCTGACCATGAAATATTTTATTTTTAATTTCCGTAGAATTATTTTGACTCGAATGTTTTGATTCAGAGATACTGATATATAACAATACCTAACATAATTCATAGCAATTAATCCACCAAATTTAAATTGACCGCAATTTCGGGTCCAAGTCCCTGGAAATATGCACTGACCTGATTAATTTGTACATATCTTTTTGTTAATTAATCAAGACTTTATTACTATTAATTTTGGAAAAATCTGCAATTCTATTGAAGGTTCTTAATAACAAGCGAGGCATGCACGTAAATCAGCTCATTACAATGGAATTTAAAATGTTTCATGTTCATTATCTTCCTCAAATAGGTTGTAAGATATTGTCATTATGGCAGTGAGTGTTGTTAACTTGGAGCAAAGATGAACCTTGTGCAGTATAGTCATTATGGCAGTGATTGTAAATGACAGCAAGCTATTGATTCGGATATTCTTCGATGAACACTATATTATAAATAAAAATGTGTTCGTTTAAATAAAACTAGTAAAGTTGGTTGTTATGGTTGTTTTCTATGTTGTTTGTTTTTAGTTGTGGCTGCATTATTGGCAGTAAATTGATTTATTTGCAGTTGGCTTTATGATTGTTCTGAAATTTCTTTGTACTAAAAACTCTAGTTGCACTACTACAGAAATGGTCATTGTACACGGACATAAACAGGGGAGCTACACGGATTTCCTGCCGTGTGGAGTGCGAGGGTGTATAATCCCCTGAATAAATTATACACGGATATTTAACCGTGTGCAATTCCTGAGAGCTACACGGATCATTACATAAACAACCGTGGTCAATTCCTTGCCAAGTGGCGTTCTCCAAACCCGAGCTACACGGATCATTACATAATTAACCGTGTCCAATTCCTTGCCAAGTGGCGCTCTCCAAAGCCGAGCTACACGGATCACTACATAATTAACCGTGTCCAATTCCTTGCCAAGTGGCGCTCTCCAAAGCCGAGCTACACGGATCACTACATAAACAACCGTGTCCAATTTCTTGCCAAGTGGCGCTCTCCAAAGCCGAGCTACACGGATCACTACATAAACAACCGTGTCCAATTCCTTGCCAAGTGGCGCTCTCCAAAGCAGAGGTACACGGATTGGAACATAAACAGCCGTGTACGATTTCTCTGTCTACACGGACTTTTAGGTTAATATCCGTGTAGACATAGTTATTCTGCACGGCTCATTACATAAACAACCGTGTACATTAGTGGAGATCTATACACGGATATTTAACTAAAAGGCCGTGTACGATCATTTTCCTGCACGGATGTCTATCAAAATATCCGTGTAGAATAACTATTTCTACACGGATCATTACATAAGCAGCCGTGTACCTATCTTATATTTTTATTGCTCTTTATTTGGCTTTCCACACGGACTTATGTGAAACATCCGTGTAGAATGGTTATATTTTTTTTTCAATTTTTATTTTATGTTTTGGCTAGCCTCCAGTTTGCTAGCCATTAAAAATCAATTCCAAACAAAGAATTTCCAATATATCAGAATACAACCCCTAAACAAAATTCATGTACACTAAATATATCAAAAATTCATGCACACTAAATTATACAAATCCATATTCTGGTTTACAAAATTCATTTTGAAACCACTTTGCCCACATACATCTAAAATAATCTATATCTTCGTTGCTGTAATGCCCTGCCTTTTTGTTCGATTTATGCTGCCAAAAATTCAAAATATGTAGGTTATTAGAAAAATACAATATAACAACTGCATCTCTGTTTTGCTTTATAAAAATAAATATTGTAATTATAACAATGCAACTAATAAAACAAATTTAGTAGAATAAAATATTAGAGGAAATCAATATTAATTATATGGACAAGTCAAGGCAAACATATGAATTACATACCGGATATTTTGGCCAATCGAATTGTAAGCGTTCAACAAAGTGATACATAAAAATCATCGTGTAATAACCGCATTCCCAACCCTGAAACTGTTGCGGGCACTGAAATTTTCATTTAGCGGCCTATGTTAGAATGACAATTAATTTTTGAACAAAAAATATGAATTATAAAAATTATAGTGCATGTGCTCACCGGCTGCCACCTGAAACACAACTTATTTTTACGCTTCGGAATCGTGCTTTGCATTCCTCCATCTTTAAGATATTGCAGAAAAGCCCTTACAAAATTGAGTGAATGTAATTAGCAATTCCACAATTTGTTATATGTAATTGGGAAAAAATCAAACCAAGTGAATTACTATTGCTTACTTTCTTATTGGAATGCAGATCATTTTGGATTGCTAAGGAATGACGCCCGGTCCGGGATGTGAAGAATCCATGAGGAAAACCAAATTCTCAAGTGGCACAATCACAATCAAACACCAGTGGCCCCTCTGGTGGTATGGCACGAGAATAAATTTCTTATTCTCCGAAAGAGCCTTATGCATCGCTGAACACATGTACTGGACAGTATCTTCCTCCTGATATTGCACCATCGTACCACTAGTAAAAGCGGGGTCCAAGAATGCACAGGAGTTCACCCTATCTTTCCCACAAGCCACAGACTGTTTTCGTTGTATCATCCTGAAAAATCATCATTTCACATTAGAATATATATTTGAGTGCTATACACATGATATATATGATTTTTTGGTCACTAACAAGAGGAAAACGGTGACGACTCCCACATCGAGCCATTTATCGCTTGATGAGGCATGTAGAAAGTCCTTGAATTCTTTGAAAGGCAGCACGACCGTCCTGCCTTTGTGTAGGAGAACCTCGGGGGGGATATCGAACATTATGTCCTCCATATAATCTGGTGCCTTAACCAGGCAGGCGTGGAGATTCCGCAAATTCTCGGGCAAACGGCTAACCTCTTCTTCAGAGAGCCCCGTACGGTCTACTGGGGCATCCGCTGGCGCATCCGCTGGCGCTTCCGCTGGTGCCGCCGCTGGCGCAGCCGCTGGCGCAGCAGGAGATTCTTGCGCATCAGCCCCGACTACTACTTCCAAGCCTCGCCGTATCGGTGACAAAACTTCGTCCGCAGCGTTTCCAACGCCTCTTCGGGTCTGTATCATATTTTGAACCTTTTTTCAAGTATTTCAAAATAATCATTTGAACGTAACATAAGATATCCGTGCTTTATTTAGAGATTACCTGATCCAAAATAATCTGACACTTGGGCCATTGGACAATCTGTCTATGGGCATCATCAAGCACCACCATGCCGTCGGTACGGACAGGAAGAGGTATGCGGGCAGCCCAATCGGCCACAATCATGTCAACTGTTACGGGGAGGTGGTTGGGCCTTAGCTGAGAACCGGCTGGAGGATGTACAATACCCTTAGCAAGGGTCAGAGGAGTTTTGTCGTGCCACATGACGAGGTCGCATGATGTGGCCTCCTGCAATAATTATCAGAAATTAGTTAATGAACAAGTCACAATTACGGGTAGATTATGAACAAGTAGTGATTACTTGTAGATTGTCCAACACGCCCAGAACTTCGGTCCCGGATGCTTGACTGCTTCGCCGAAATCCCGGCGAAACGGGAGGTTGTTGCTCGGATTGCTGCGTAAGAGATGTAATTTGGTTGATCCACCTTGATTCGAATTCAGCCATCCTTCCATCGTACTCCGTTCTGAACTCCTCGCATACCTCCTGGCGTACCTGCGCCAACCTTGATTCCATCTCTTCCGTGCTAACTTTGGCACGCGGTCTTCTTTTTGGTTTTGGTCCGTTGTATACATTCTTCCAGCCACAGTAGACCGAGACACCCCTAACTCGACCCGTGTGTTCTTTAGTCCCGAGCGCTGCGGACAAGGAATCATCCACTCTTTCGACAGTCATGGAACCCGAATTTACCTCCTCCTCCACATCCAACTGTTAAAAAAAATTAGTTATAGTAAAAGACAAAGTAATGTACACGAAGTTACCACAAAGACTCTTACCATTTTCTGAGCCACGGGTTGCACGTCACTTGGGAGTACTATCGTCCCGTCAGCGGTTACCTCAGATCTTCCCATGAGCCAGTGTTGGGCCCTAGGATTTTGGATCCTAACCACAGGTGAGTCAGAATCTTTGTTTTGGTCCAGTACCTTAGCCCATTCGGCCGACTTACCCTCGTAACCACCTGATCCTAATTTGTGCGGGTACTTGTTCAATTTCGCGATCCTCCTGCCCTCGTCACTTTTTATCTTCACACATCAAGGCACATCAATTAGCTAGTTTAAGGAAGATAAGTACATATCGAGAAAGAACAGAGACAAAGTTGGCTGAATTTATATACCTTGAACTCTGCTGTGGACTTCAAAGCTTGAAACGCCTCCCAGTCCTCTTGTTTCAGCCATTTATAGTAGCCTACCGGATTTCTCCCTTCCTCCATGAAATCCGTCTTCAACGTGCTCTTGAATTGCTTCCAAGCTTCATTCATTTTCCTCAGAGTCTTTTTCTTTTTCGCGGACTTTGGGTCGTCATCCTGGATGTTCCAATGAGCCTGCATGATTGACAACAAAATTACTGCATGTAAGTTCATTCAAGTTTTTAGGTCAGGTATAGACATATATAACTTGCACTTAACCGAAGTACGGGGAATAAGTAGCTTGAAAATAATTTGTGTTTCACTTGCTCTACCAAATTGTTTTCTGTATATTAGGAAACTTTGGGGCACAACCTATGTCACTACCTACATGCAATCTAACCTTTATGACCAAATCAAAGTGAAATAATGTGTTGTATTTAGCTGAGTTTGTTAGTGATATTTCTTTGCTGATTTTGCTATCTGTCATGATAATAGTGTAGGGCACCAGAATTGGGTCAAGGTGTCTGGCGATTACCTTACCTTTCCTGGTGGCGGTACCCAGTTCAAGCATGGTGCACTACACTACATTGATTTCATTCAGCAGGTAATATATATTTGGTTTTGAATTTTTCTCTGTATATATAACTGCTAAATGATAGAATTTGGGATATAGTCCTACAAAGCAAGAATTATCACCTACACCCCTAGAAATATACCAAAGGTTAAGACATGCTAGAAAACTTGTATCCAACAAAAAAAGAAATAACAAACAGAATACGAAAAATGAATATATAATGCATGTACAGTTTTTTTTTTTACCTTCACAATGTTCCACCATTCGTTCTTATCTTCGTCATCGAATTTGTCCCACCTCTCAACCAAGATAGATGCCTTCTGCTTCACCAAATTGTTACACCAATTTGTGTACTCTGCCCTACGTGGACCCTTCGGACATCCGGTTTTGTCGAACTCGATTTGCAAATCCTTCGCCTCTGAGGTCTTCGTGCACATTGTCGGACCTCTTTTCCTCTTTTCTGTCTGAGACTGCTGGTCCTCTTCTTCCACTATCATATCTACCTGCGGTTCCACTGTTTCCAAAATCATATCTGCATTCTCACCTGGCTGTGACATGGTTCTTTCTACAAAAAAGAAACATTATTACAAATGCTATGAAATGTAAAATTTAGGTCTAACTTATGTGTTGTTGGGTCCTTTGTTCAATCATAGTGTTGGTTTTGCAATTTAGTTCCTGTAACATTAATTAGGTGTCCATGTCACCAGAATAGGTCAGTTGAGGAAACTTTTCACTTAACCAAAATACAATAAGAGATAAGGATTTTGATTTAACCAAGACACAGGGAGCATTGCAACTTAGAGAGAGAGAGAGAGAGAGAACCTTTCAAGGAGAGAACAGCAACCGCGCGAGAGGAGCTTAGAGATTCAATTGGCGAGTTCAGAGGAGAGCGACAGAGGAGACCGAGCTAGCACCGAGAGAGAGAACGATGGCAGCACAACAGAAAGAGATAGGAGACTAGGGGATTTAGGTTTTAGAGGAGACGAGGAGATTTTGAAAAGATATCGAGCAACAGAGACGAGGCGCGCACTTTATTTTGCGTAAACTAAATATACACGGATATTTAAATAAACACCCGTGTAGAAACGTAAGAGAGCTACACGTTTAATTAAACACACGTGTATAATTAGGTTACGCGAAATTATGAAATGCGCGCCTACATATGGTTTTCTAGATTAATTTTTTCAAATTCCAAAGTTTCATATTTTTCAAATTCCATATTTTTCAAAATGGAAAACTTCAAAAATAAAAAGGAACCTGATTTCAGTTTTATTTAGCTTGAAAATTATTTTATATCTTCGAGTATCTAGCAGAACTTAATAATAAAATCAAATAAATATTTCAATTTCTACACGGGCGTTTAATTAAATATCCGTGTAGAAAACATTTTGTACACGGATTTTTTATTAAACGCCCGTGTACGTTGCTTATAAGGCGAAACAACTCTTGAAAATTAAACGGCCGTGTTAAAAGCCTTTTGTACACGTATTTTTAATTAAACGACCGTGTATGATTCTTATAAGACGAAATTCAAAATTAAACAACCTTCAAAAGCCTTTTGTACACGGAATTCGAGAAGTTGCCTTATCTTTTTAATTAAGAAGACGAAAAGACTTCAAAATTCAATATAATCTGAGAAACTCCCCCTTTTCGATTACTTTTCTCTGAGAATTTGGAAGAAGAAATGGCCGCTTCGGTGCCACCGGAAGAAGACGCAAATGTGCCATGGCCATTGCCCCCCGGCTATGTCATTCCCGAAGATGCTCCCGAAGTCCCTCCCGGCTATGAAATGCCTCCTCCCAACTACAGGAGGACATGGCCATGGCCGCCCTCAAATGTGCCACGACGAAGCCCAAGGGAGCACCCACCACCAAAGCCCTACAAAAGGAGGGGCAATCCCTGGATCAGGCCAAAGAGACCCTGGATTAAAAGGAGGGGGTCAGGCCAAGGAGCAATCCAGCCAGGCCAGTGAAGGAGTGTTTAATTAAGTTAGCTTTTTTTTCGTTTTGTTTTGATGTAATATATTTTTTTTCTTAATTTAATCAGCATTTTGTTTTCTTTCCGTTTAATTATTTTGTTAAATACTTCATGCTATCTAAATAAATACTGTTATAGATATGAATTAGCAGTACAAAACAACCAACAAATAATTAATTCATGGATAATCACTAAAAAGTAAATTATTTAAAATTAACTAAATAATCTGTCTAAATAATATCATAGAATGCCTAATGCTCTCTAAATAATCCGATTTGAAAACATAAATGAACACTTTACTTGATATGACCTTATCTGGGTTTACAAATTTATAAAACAACCATAGAATAATTTTTCAGAAAAAAAATACCTTCTGTTCTAGTAATTATTTCAAAATATTTTTTACAAAAAAATATTTCAAAATAACATGCAATTTGGTCCCTGTTGTTCAAGTAAAGTATTTTCAAGAATAATGTAATTTGACTATTTCAATTTCTACACGGGCGTTTAATTAAATATCCATGTAGAAAACCTTTTGTACACGGATTATTCATTAAACGCCCGTGTACGTTTCTTAGAACGCCAAAAAACTATTGAAAATTAAACGACCGTGGAGAAAACTTTTCTTACACGGATTTTTAGTTAAACGTCCGTGTCCAATTTTAAGTTAAAACGTTTAATTCGAGAAGTTGCCTTATCTTTTTAATTCTGAAAAGACGAAAACGAATTCAAATAATCACTCCCCCGTTTCGATTACTTTTTCTCTGAGAATAATTTTAGGGGAAAAAATACCTTCCTACACGGATGTGTAATGAAATATCCGTGTAGCTCCCTTTGAATTTTTACACAGACATTTTATGAAACGTATAAATGTATTTGTACACGGATGTTTAATTAAATGTCCGTGTTGCTCCCTTTGAATTTCTAATGAAATTAAAAATTATTCTTAGAAAGATGGGTGTTTTTTATTTAAACAAATAAAATATAAATTTCACGTCCTAATTAAATTATATCAGAAATTATACAAAAATTCATGTCTAGATTATATCAAAAATTAATACAAAAAAACCTACACTAAATTATACAAATCCATATTTCTAGTTTACAAAAATTACTGTTGAAACCACTCTGCCCACATATCTAAAATAATCTATCTGGTTCTTGCTCCTGATGCAACAAATAAATATTAGAAACGAAATAAAAACATTACAATATGACAGAAATATCCAGAGATAAACCGGCCTTGAGTCTTTAGCTTCATTGGGCTCTCTGAAATATTATAAAAGAAATATATGTTATGCATTGAATTTTTTTTTTCCAAATAAGAAATATTAAAATTTTCAAGTTTAAAAGGAGTAAATATTATACATTGGATTTTTTTTTCCTTTTTCTCTTTTTTTCCACTGTTTGAACATCTTCCCATAATCCTTCATTGTGGTCAGATCTCATGTAATTTGCTTCGTCTTGTTCTGCAATTGTTGCTATCTCAGCTTGCACATCGGTACAAAATTGAGGTATCTCTTCGAACTGGTCGTACTCTTCTTCGTCGGTGACGTTTTCTACCCCAACAATCCTTCTTTTTCCGGATAGGACGACACTCCACCTATCATCACTCGGGTCAGTGACATAAAAGACTTGGGTGGCTTGCTTGGCAAGTATGAACGGATCATCCACATACCCGACTTTGTCAAAATCAACGAGGGTGAACCCGTCGTTATCAACTTTAACACCCCAGTCTTCGACCCATTGGCACCGAAACAAGGGAATGCTAAGGTGAGGATTGTAAACGAGCTCCCAAATTTATTCAATAACGCCGTAATAAGACTTTGAAGCTATTACAGGCCGGGCATCCCCCGATCTACTGAATTCTTGGGACGTCGCCACCAACGTCACCCCACTATTTTGCATCGTGCTCTTATCACACTGTAATTTAGTGTAAAATGTATATCCGTTAATCTCGTATCCTTGGAATGTTCTAACAACCATTTGGGGTCCTTCGCCCAGCAATCTAACAGTTTCATTTACGGGGGACATTTCGGGGTGTGATTTCACTCTGTCTTTCATCCATCCTATAAAAGAACGGTTATGCTCGTCAGTAAGCCACTTCTGACTTCTCGTGTAGTTCTGTTGTCGAAGGATCGTCATGTGCTCATCTATATATGGAGCAACATCAGCCATGTGCTGCAGTACAATAAAATGTGCCTTTCGCTGGTCATCGTTATCAGCAACTATTGCTTTCACCTCTATTGTCCCTACTCCTTGTAGCCTTCCCTCGTATCGAGATTTTGGAACGCCAATAGGACCCACACCGGTCATGTAGTTGGTGCAAAACTCAATTACCTCTTCTGTGGAATATCCCTCCACAATGCTACCTTCGGGACGATGTCGGTTTCTTACGTAACTTTTCAAAATACCCATGAATCTCTCGAATGGATACATATACCGCAGGAACGCGGGACCACAGATCTGAATTTCCCTCACGAGATGCACAACAAGGTGAACCATAACATCGAAAAAAGATGGCGGAAAATACATCTCAAGATGGCAAAGGGTAACGACGACCTCCTTCTGCAAAGCGTCCAATTTGAGCGGGTCTATCACTTTGGAATTAATTGCATTGAAGAAAAAACAAAGCTTCGTAATGGTTTGCCGCACGGGCTTCGGTAAAATTCCCCGAATTGCAACAGGAATCATATGTGTCATTAAAACATGACAGTCGTGGGATTTCAGACCAATCAATTTCAGGTCCTTCATCGACACCAGCTTCTTAATATTCGAAGAATACCCTGATGGGACTTTAATACTATGAAGGCACTTACAAAAGCTCGTTTTCCTCGATTAATGGTGCGAGATACACATCTATGTCATTTCCGGGTTGTCTGGGTCCTTGGATTAGTAATGACATCATTATGTACCTGCGTTTCATGCACAACCAAGGAGGAAGATTGTAGATGCATATAAGAACTGGCCAAGTGCTGTGCTGACTGCTCATGCTTCCAAACGGACTCATTCCGTCTATGCTCACCCCTAACTTAAGGTTTCGTGATTCGCCACCAAATCCTTCGAAATGTCTATCAATGTTTCTCCATTGAATTGAATCAGCCGGGTGTCTTAGTTTACCATCTCTTTTGCGCTCTTCTTCATGCCAACACAACTATTTTGCATATTTGGGATTTGCAAATAACCGTCTGAATCTCGATATTATCGGGAAATACCACACCGCCTTAGCCGGAGGCCTTGCCTTTTTTCCTCCATCACAATCGTGAGTGTCCTGGTCCTTGCGTTTATACCGTGAAACACCGCGTTTAGGACAAACATGCATGGCCTCGTACTCGCCACGGTACAATACACAATCATTCGGACATGCATGCATTTTTTCAATCTTCAAACTCATTGGACAGATCAACTTCTTCGCCTGATATATTGTACAGGGTAACTCGTTGTTATCTGGGAGCATCTCTCGTAAAAGCTTTAATAAGGACGTGAAACTCTTATCGCTCCAACCGTTGTCTGCTTTTAAGTTCAATAATTTCAACACAGCTGATAGTTTTGTAAATTTGGTACACCCGCGGTATAACGGCTTTTTAGATTCATTAGACAGATACTGAAAATTTTTAAAATTTTTATCACTAATTTCATCTTCCACATCACGTAACATGTCCTCTAGATTCTCAGTAAAATTGTATTCTGCATTTTCATCAATCTCCACCTCATCATCCTCGTTGCAATCAAGCCCAGCATTATCGAAATTTTTGACATTCTCAAAATCATCGTTGCATTCAAATTCAAAATTATCAACAGTTTCTACATTATCATCATTCTCGTCCAAAACAAAATTTCTATTGGTTCCACTACATTCCCCAATTTTCTCACCATGCATAAACCAACATGTATATTTTTTCTTAAATCCCCGACAAATCAAATGAGCTCTAATTTCTTCCGAATCCCCAAATCTTATATAATTTTTACAATCTCCTCAAGGACACAAGATGTCGTTATCTTTTGTGTCCACTCTATAACTCTCAGCAAATTTTAGGAACTCATCAACGCGAGCCAAGTATTCTGCACTATCATGTCGCAATTCGTACATCCAACTTCGATCCATCTGTAAATTAAAGTAAAAAAAAAAATTCCAATTAAACATATATGGTGGTCAGCATATATATTGTTCCAAATTCTTGGCTTATAAAGGGCCGGTTTACAATCCTAACCCACTCTTTGAATATTATGCCTCATATGTGAACACATATTAGCGGGATTTAATTAGTATTTGAGAAAAATTCGGCAGCATTTCTCCTTAACTCCTCAAGTATGCGTAAAAACCACATACTCGTAGGAGCAATAAGGAGAAATACTGTCGAACTTTCCTCACATACTAATTAAATCCCGCTAATACGTGTTCACATCCTAAATGAGACACAATATTCAAAGAGCAGTCCCAAATGGGGGACTATCCAAAATTAATCCCTATTGGATTAATTTTGAACGGGCATGGACCTAAAAGCATCAGTAGGTCGGTTATTGGACCACAATACACTAATTATTTACATTATCTTAACAAATCAAGCACGCATGCATTAAATAATAATTGATAGAAATAATTAAGCAATATTAATCAGTAACAGAAAATTAGATAAAGAAGAGGGAAATATATATATGTATGACTAACCTTGGCAATAGAGAGGAGAATGCGAATTAACTTCCAAGCTATATCTCAGATCCGGCCTCGTTCCTTGTGCGCAGAAATCAGACCAATTCAATACAGAGAGAGAGAGAGAGAAGTATTAATTGATCAAAACGGCGCCGGAAGAAGGCCTTTTATATAGTTCCAAACCCTAAAATAACCTTTCTACACGGATGATAATCTATAAATCCATGTAAAAAAATCATTACGAGAGCTACACGGACTTTTACATATGTAGCCGTTTATAAAAGATAACCTTTATACACGGACATTTATATAAACAGCCGTGTGTAATATAAAAGATAAACTTTCTTCACGGACATTTAGAATTCTTTTTTTTTTCCTAATTTTTGTTTTATTTTTTTTGGTTTAGCCTTCCATTATTTCGAGCAAGTATCTTTGTTTTCACGGATATTTAGCTATAAATCCGTGTAGAAAGACACACAGACTTTTATATAAACTGCCGTGTAAATTATTTTTCTACACTGTTAATTAAACAAAAATCCGTGTAGTATTTCTCGTTTCTACACGGCTCTTTATTAAACGTCCGTGTAGCATTGTTTTTTTTTTTTTTTGGCTGTCAGCTAGTTTTTTTCCCTATGTTTTTCAGAACAAATAATTTCCAAAACAGAGGAAGACATTTAAACTAAAAATTCATGTACCCTAAATTATACAAAATTAAAGCATTACAAAAGTTGGAATAAAAAGTCATATTGTAAACTAAACATTTCCATTAAGGAGTAGAATAGGGTGGTTCTTTTCTTTTGGTGCCGGTAGGGTTTACAGAGGGGTGATATGAAGATATGTTTTACTAAAGAGTTGAGTTAAAAGTTAGATGAAGGACCTTCAAAAAAAATGGAAGAGGTCGATGAAGGACCTTCAGAGCCGGATGAAGAGACGAATGAAGAGTCGGATGATCTCCGACTTCATTCGACTCTTCACCCGGCTCTGAAGGTCACATTCACCTCTTCATCCGGGTCACTTTCACCTCTTTCTGAAGGTCTTTCACCCAACTCTTACCGGCCAACTCTTCGTCCAGTAAAATTGATCGGAATAGAGATAATTTCTCCTCTGGATCTTGCTTGCCCGAATTAGTTAGGACATGCAAGGAACTAACCAAAAGACTACCTAGCTAGGTTAATGTAACCAAAGTAAGGACTACTAGTTACATTAATCTAAGTAGCCTTTTGGTTATATGTCCTAAACTAAACACCTTAGCAAGATATAGAGGAGAAATACAAATTAACTTCCAATATCTCAGATCCGGCCTCCAGTTATAACATCTCGAAAAAATTGGGGAAATGAAGCACTTCGCATGGGAATTCGAGATGTAGGTTATCAATTGTATCGGATCGCTCATCTGTGAGCTCCCAAAACAGTAGCTCGTATCGATCTAATTTTGCGATCTGAAACAATTGATAAACCTACATCTCAACCCAATTGTTAACAGTGAGAGGGGAGAGTATAAATTGATCAAAACGGCGCTGCGGAGAAGGCCTTTTATATAACAAAAAACCTAAAATATTCTTTCTACACAGCTCTTTATTAAACGTCCGTGTAGCTCGCTCAAGGCTTTCTACTCTGTCATTTAAACAAAAAACCGTGTACAAATTCGACATTTCTACACGGCTCTTTATTAAACATCCGTGTAGCTCCTACAGGTTATCTACATGGTCATTTAAACAGTTATCCGTGTACAATTCTTGCCTATCTTCACGGTTCTTTAATTAAGAATCCGTGTAGCTCTCTCAAGGCTTTCTCCACGGATATTTAAACAATAAGCCGTGTACAGTTGCTGGTAAACGTCCGTGTAGCTCTCTCACGTCTTTCTACACTTCTTCTTTCGTAAATATTCATGTAGAAACAATACAGATATTTCAGGCATCCAAAAAAAAACTTCTACACGGTTTTTATATAAAATTGCCAAATCCATGTACAATGTGCCGTGTACAATGACCATTTCTGTAGTAGTGTTGGTACAAGCAGCTTTAGTCTGGATCATTTGCAAGCAATAAAGCAAATTTATTATTTCTTAACAACTTTAAAACATTAAAAATAAAACTTGTGTCTAAAAGATATCAAGAGGTACTTTTTACAAAAACATTATTTTACTTACCAAAAAACCAACTCTTTTAATATTTTTTATTGTTAACAAACATAACATCTTTAACAAGAAAATTTAGATAATACATTTACTTAGAAAAACTAATCAATTCCTAAATATTATTTAATGCTATAAAATACTTAACTGATAAATGAACCAAATTAATAATATATTTTTTATTGGAGATTATTGTTGACATAATTCATTTTTTTAGTGCTAAAATGATTTTTAATTAAATTATCATTAGTGAAAGAAAATAAAATATATAAATCTGCTTCATATGAAAAATGAAAATTATGAGTGTGCATAAATGTCAACGCATACAACAATTTAGTAGGGAAATTTGCGACTGTGCATATTTGTCCACGCATACAATAATAATAGGTACTAATTAGTTTATCTTCAAATAACATATAATCATTTAAAGAAATCAATATGTTGTATTTGTTTGAATGTAAATATTCAAGTAACTTAACCACATACTTATTTTCAAATATTTTTCGCAATTTTTGACTTGCTCCAATATCTTGCTGAGAAAATTGCAGTTTCTTCATTAAAAAATAATATAAAACAACAATATTTATTTTCAAATTCTAATAAACTTGATTATAATGCATATTTGTCCAGAAATAGTTATTGGCGTTAGAGTGGCATTGATATATTCATTTAATATAAAGCTTAACCCAACAAATAAGTCACGCAATTGTATCCCAAGCCTCATAAATTTGGTATGTCATCATAAATTTTGTGATTGGTTCCAGTTGAGGGTTTCATAAATTTTGCATGTCATCTGTAATTAAACTGTAGTTGTGTATGTTTACGTTTTACTGGCAAAGAGCTTCTACTTATACATACAATATATACAAGCTGCACAAAATAAAATTATCATATTTGTTTGTCTGAACGTGATAACATCTTTTTGCATCTGTAACTTTGTAATGTGTTTGTAATTTGTAACTGTTAAGGACTTAAGGTGCAACACAAATAAAAATAGGAGCCCTCAACATTAATACCGAATTAACCTTTTTTGTTGCTCAAAACCAGTAAAGCACTATATAACATATATTTTTTTGTTTGTTGGACCATGAATAATTAATATAGAAGAGTGTTATTTGTTCAGAAAATTTTGTCTATTTCTTTTCTCATTCAGTATAGTATTTACCTTCTTTTATTTATAAATTTGTTCATGTTTTACACTTCAAACATACACAATTTGTTCTTTTCGAAACATAAAAGTATGTATTGTACATTTGATGCAACCACTGTTTTATGAGCCCGGATCTTCTAAAATAACTCAATTTTTGAGTTTTGATTCACATCTTTTTAATGTACATTTAGATCAATTTACTAATATCTTTTTAATATTAATTTATTATAAATTTGAAATAAGGATAAGGATAAACTGTAAAAACTTCTAGATATTTTGTATGAGGTGTAATAGATCTAAAATATTTTTAGTAGTATAAATAAAGCTGCTATGAACTTGAGATGCAACTAACAAATCAATAAGAAAAAATAAAGCAAGCATTTCAATCAAGAGTAATTTTTTTGTCTCCTCCACATACTAAGTTTGAGGTTATTATATGATATGATTATAGCAGTTAATACAAATATGTATAGTAAAAGATCGCATATTTGAAATTATTCTCTATCAACTAATTAATTAAACGTGCCGTTAATGAGTGATAATATTTTTGTGACATATATATTGGATGTTTTGGAATAAAATATTCTAATTTCTGGAAATAAGAATTTACTGCTTGCTATATTTTTAGTGCATTTTTGTTTGCTTATTTTTTGACATTGGAAAATTAATTTATGTTTTACTTTAATGATCTTTGTTTTTTTACAAATCTTTAAAAAAAATTAGATGTGAAAAAACCATTCGGCCCCACTCACTGGCAGGAATTCCAACATTTTCTGAAAATTATCGTTATACGGTGTAAAATATTATCAATAAGTGAACCTTTCTTATTTTGCAGTTGTTATTTTCATCATAAAAGGTTATGTTTCAAAACCTGAAAATTTATGGGAGTAATCAGTTTTATAAACTAAATATCAAATATAAGAATAAATTAATAAATCAATAGAGTAAAAAATTCAATCAGTGATAAATTACAAATCTATAACAGTCAATAATTAGCTTTTCATTAGAGTCAGCCAATTGCTAAAATATTTTAACATGGAATTTAATGTGAATATCTTTCGAATAAGAAATGTTTTACAACTCAATTCGAATACATTCTTAATTAAAATAAAAAAAAACAAATTTCATATAAAAATAAATTATTTTATTAATATAAGATAACTAAGAATAATAATAACATATTGTATACATAATTTGAATACATTAAACTCGCATGAACTTTAATTGAATTTAATACCCTAAAATTAAATGTAGAGAGTGTATCGACATTAATTAATTCAAAACTGTAAATAAATTTTATATGTGTGTTGTTGATTTCTTCCAATATTTTATAATATTTTATAATATGTGTGTGTTGTTGAAAATATAGGATGAATCGTTGTATGAAGATATGCATATTTTTACAAATTTTCCAGATAAATATTTTAAGTATGCTCCGAATGAATGAAAACGTCAAACTTTGTGAATTTATAAACCTGTAACTTGTAGCAATTTATAAACCTGCTTGTTTTTCCACTTCCGGACACCTCTATTTATATAAAAAAAGGACACGTTTATTGTATTGATGCCAACAGAAGTAGTGTGATAATTTTCTATACCGTTGATCAGAATTCATTCTATTTCTGCAAAGCAATACAACAATATGAATAAAGATAATTTTCTATACTGTTGATCAGTACTTGTTGCAATTTTTAAACCAACATGCTTGTTTTACCACTTCAGGATACCTCCATTTTTTATAAAAATAATGGAGGGGATTGCAGAATATGGCTGTAATGACATGAAAAATAAAGAAGAAGTTGAACCATCCGCTAAATAAATTATAGCACTTCTTAATTAAATGGTCGTCTCAAAATTTAACCTATTGTTATTTAATATATATTTTTTTCTTATCACTTAATCTATTGTTAGTTCAAATATCCTTAAACTATAAGAAACTAAACAAGATGTTACTCAATTAAAATTGTTGAATTTGTACATTGCTAAATTACGTCCAAATGACTGACACTTTAATACATGGGTACGCCTACTTTCTGTTTGTTCAATTCAAAGGGTGGCACGGCATGATAGAAAAATGAACAAAGAAAAACTATTGCACAGATGATTTGTAAAAAATGCTCTTCAGAAATTGATTTTTTTTGTTGCCTGATAATAATGCCCGTATGCTACAAATAAAATAAAAAAACAGACCATTGACCTCAAGTTATGGAAAAAAAAAAAAAACATTTTATTTCCATTGTTTCGGAAGTTTGTTTTCCAAAATTTGTTTTCACTTGTATCCTTTTTTTTTTTTTTAAGAAGAAACTAATGTTTGATTTCATGTATTGAAAGCACTTATATGAGAACCTAAATTGGCCCAGTTTGTGCCCACTATTTAATCACCATCTATTTATCTGTTTGTGCTTGATTTTGTATTAGTAAAAAGCTTATGATTTCATGTCTTTTTCTCAGGTATTTTCTTTGATTCGTTCTTTCCTCTATTTTTTTTTTTTAAACCCTACAGGAGGAGAAGCTACAAAAGCTTCTACAAGCTAAAAACATTGCGCTACTTGGGTTTAAATCTCTGTCTACCTCATTATGGTCACATACTTTGTATTTGTATTATTTATGATTTATCAAATTAAAAGTTCACCTTAACTGAACATAGGAAATACAAGATATCTGATGGGGCATATTCTGTTCTCCGTTCTTCTAGGATTATAGGCCAAGTATGCTACTTTCCAAGCTGTATATTGTTTTCCAAGTATGCTACTTTATGGAATTAAGAACCATTGCCTCATTTATAATATGTAAATTATAACATTGTAGGTTGAGACTATCAAGGAAAAGCATAGACGAGCTGTGCAATTTTGATCTACAAGATATTTCAATTTTCAAGAAGGAAATTAATATGAATTGTTCTATGCTCCAATAAAGAGGTACTTCAACATTAACTCCGAGGCACTGTTATGTAAATTAGTACTTCCATGTAATTCTTGCATGTTGCTAGTTGTACTATCCTTTTATACTTGTCAAATACTTGGATGATATATGAGCTATATCTGAACACAACCTATCACAGACTGACAACATTGACCAGCAATCAATGCCGAAGCAAAGTGAGGCATACTTCTAGTTAGTTATATATAGGTTGCAAGAAAGAGAAGCATTTTTTATTTAAGTTAAGTAAATATATTTTTATGACAATTAACTTGGATAATTTGGTGTCTTTTGTGTGTTTTGTAGATATATGGCATGTAATTTGGATAACATGTAATTTGAATAATTTGGATAATTTTTTATGGCAACTAACTTTGGTGTCTTTTGTTTGTGATTGTGGCATATTAATTATTGACCAACAAATTTGGTAGGGGGCTGGCAACATTAAAATATTATTTAAAAAAAATACAATCAGGATCAGCTGTTTAGTAATAGCCGTTCTTGATAGCTGATATGGTTCTCCACTAAAAAAAAAAATAATTCAGGAACAGTTGTTTACTAAAAAGCCGTTCCTGATGGTTAAAATCAGTATCAGCTAATAACAAATTATTGTTTTTGATTGTCAACATCAGTATTGGCTAATCCAAACGACCGTTCCTGATTATGGAATCAGTATCAGCTCTTTGACCGATCCTGATTATTGGTACTATCAGTAACGCCTGGATCAGTATCGCCCTAGGTCCATTACTGATGTCCCTTTTTGACCGTTCTTGATTGATGATTCTCCACTAGTGATATATAAAAATAATACTTAATTTAAAGACCTTTGGTTGTTTTTTACTTGCTCTAATATCTTATTTAGCAAATTTCAATTTCTTTCTCCGAATATAATATCAATAATAATAATTAGCTCCAAGTTCTTAATAAACTTGATTATCATGAGTACAAAATTTCACGAGCAATGTTTATTCACGTTTGAGTGGCATTGCTTCATTTAATAGAAAGCTTAATCTAACAAAGAAATCACGCATTTGTTTTCCATGCCTCATATATTTGGCATGCATGTCATGGTAAATTTTGAGAGATTCATAAGTTTTACATGCCGTGATTAATTAAATTCTAGGTGCACGATCATTTCGTGTTACCAGCGAATAACTAACCTACCTATACAACTGCAGAAAGCATCACGTGTGACTGAGAGATTTAATAAGCTAACGAAAACTTAAAATTAATTGAAAGATCATCCGAATGCATTGATTGCAATATAAAAACGTATACAAGATTCAAACTGCGATAAGGCGGATAAACCCCTTGTAAATAGTAATAATTATTCTCCTGTAATGGGTACATATAGTGTGTAGACGTACTCCAACTTAGGAATTGCAAAACTTTTTTATATATCAATCAAATTGTTCAAGCTTTAAAAGCTACCAACCTTCAACAAAATTAAAACAAATAAATTAGCGGATGAACCCCACATATAATTATTCCCAAGTTTCAATGTTTTGCAAAATTCTATTGCTTCCACATGTCTTAATGTCTTATCTAATGGTCTTTTCTCCGATTTGCTATCAATGCAGCTCACAATCAAGGATAGCTTAACTCTTCTTATAGAAACTCTACTGTATGTTTTGAGTGTGGTAGATTAGCACATAGATCTTTCCATTGTCCATCATCCACCCTTATTCCTAGCCCCAAGTCAGTTTCTTATACTAAATCTCAGATGGATGATGCAAATCGCTGCACAATTATCAGATTATATCCTAATCAAGCTAATAGACAGTTCAGTGAAACTTTACTTAATGGCATTAATCATATTTACAATATCAAATTTTAAATATAAGTTATATTTTTGAAGATCAACAAAATTTTCAAAATAACAAATTGTCGTGTAATCCCTCTATTAGGATTGCATAAGTTGCTCATAGAACAAATGCAATGATATGAATTTTGAAACTATCGGGAACTTCAATTTTGTAATAATTGAATAAATTGATCAATAAAACGGAAATTAATGCCTACTGATTTATGCCATTTCTGAACTACTCTAAGTGGTTTTTGGTTTACTCCAATATCACAAGAAATCACTTTCTGCCAAAATAATATTATATAATTATAATATTTAGTTCCATATAATATATGAACTTGATCCCTATTAGTAAAAGTTCCCTTAAGCGATGGATTTGTAAGCTGCTAGAGGGGCATCCTGTCATCTAATTGGGAAGCTTTACCTAACAAAGAAATCATGCATTTTTCGTCTTCCATGCATCACAAATTTTATTATTAGAAGTATTTTTGTATTGTTTTAGTTAGTGTCATGCATTTTTAGTAAAGTAATGCAGTTCATGAATTGCAATAACAAATGTTTCAAACTTAATTACAATAATTGAGCGGAATTTCATTTTAAAATATTTCATTGAATGTCAAGATCTCTTTATGAATATTGGAATTGCATATACCTTTTGGTGGAACAACGCAGAGGAAATTTAATGCAAAATAAATAAATTTGGTTGTAAACTTTACCTCAATCTAATTTTCAGAATTTTATAATTCCATCGGATTCTTCTTTTTTTAGCACAACACAAGTTTTTCTCGTGAACCTAGCTAATGCACTTATAAATCCAAATGATGTGTAGATATTTATTGAAGCGTAGATCTCAATGTAAAACGATTGTTTGCATTTATCATACAGATTTATATTCTCTAGAATACCTAAGTTTCTGAATCTTAAAGTTAATCAACTTCATAAAAATTTTGCGTTCATCAACTTCGACATTTATAATCATTTGATGTAAAAGTTCAAACTTTAAAAAAAAAAAATGTTACGTGTAAAAAAATCGGCTCTTCAGTTCTAAATATTAAAGATAATCAATCAATCTCATAAAATAAATGTAGCACATAAATTTTGGCAGTTGCATGTGAGAACCTGCTTTTACTCTTAAAGAATTATTATTACGAATATTGAAAAGAGAGAGCCTAGCTATCCTCCGGTATCCATCCCCCATTTTTTCCAGCCTTCAGATAAGTAGGGGACCACAGTATGACGCAGAGATAGTAGGGGACCACAGTATTCGTCTGCTAAAAACAAAAAACAAAACGCATTAATTACGCGGAGATAGTAGGGGACCACAACTGTCGTCCGCTAAAAACAAAAGAAAATGCATAATTAAGTGGGGGACCACACAACTGCCATCACTAACTATTGGGGGGACCGCATAACCGTCACCGCATAACTACCGGGGGACGATTTGCGAAAAGGTATTCACACTTAACACGAGTTGTATTCGTCCATGTAAATGAATGTACTCATCTTTGAGATAGAATTATATATGAAAACATTACGACATTCACAGCATTAAGAAAGTAGGGGACCACAAACAACAAATGTGGGGGACCGCTAACATATCTTGAAAGGGACAAAGGGAGGGACCACACGCAAGTGGAAATAACAAGTAGCCAAACCGTAAAAAGAAGAGACAAGTATTCACACAATTATGGTGCAAATAATAAATATTTATGAAGAGAAGGATGAAGACAACATATCACACTATTTAACATCAAACTATTTAATGAATACTTCTAAAATAATAACAAGTAGCCAAACTGTAAAAACAAGAGACAAGTATTCACACAATTATGGTGCAAATGATGAATACATATGAAGAGAAGGATGAAGACAACATATCACACTATTTAACATCAAACTATGTAACATCACTTGACATCCAAAAAATACACTAAACTGTTTAATATCACATCACATCAAACTAAAATTACCACAGCACAGTAATTAACATACCAGTTATAAAAAAATAGTAATTAACACACCACCAGCTGAACAAATTAAGACCTCTCA
The DNA here is from genome assembly GCA_025461125.1 of Carex kokanica. NCBI lineage: Eukaryota > Viridiplantae > Streptophyta > Magnoliopsida > Poales > Cyperaceae > Carex > Carex kokanica. The sequence goes on from JAJGRX010001019.1 coordinate 55,487, forward strand.
AATTTGCACTCATTTCTCTCATCTATAAGCAACCGAAAAGCAATGAGAAGACGCTCAGCACTTATCATTTCATACAAAAATTTAACACATAAAAATATTGTCAGTTCAGTAAATGAAATTTTAATAAAACAATCTTATAGTATGCATACCAAGTGCAACAAATATTCATCTATTATATTATGCATTCCAAGTGTAACAAGTATTCATTTATTAACTATCCAAATATTCATCCCATAAAGCACATATAACAAGTATACAAGTACACAAATATAACAAGTATACACATATAACAAGGGAAAAAATGATATAATATTAACCTGAGTAAAATCCAATGGGACATTGAGCGTCAGACAATCAACACACCGCAAGAGAAAAATTTCACAATCAACTGAATCCTGCTGAGGTGTATCCATCCAAGACAGTTGTACATCCATCCAGGACTCTTGTCCTGTATAATTTGTATAAACACAAGAAAATTTATAAAGTAACGTTTTCATACCTAATACAAGCTTACTTAAAAAATAAAATTATAAAGTAACATACTTACCAAGCCTCCATGAAAGAAAATACTTTACCCAGTGCAGATAATTGATAGGTGGCTCAAGGTAGTACTGGTTTGATGAAGGGTGAAGGGAGTTATGCATTTGGATCTTTTGATTTTTCAAATCAAATGCTACTAATATCCAGTGATTTCGACCAATTATGGTATGAAAAGCCATATGAATTTCTCAAACTGAGGTGAAAGTAACTCCCTTTGACGACGGAACACCATTTCTATTGAATTTAATGGTGACATTTTCTACAATATTACAATAATTAAAAAAAGCAAACTAATATAAAATTATTTCAAAAATTTATAAAAATATTTTTTATAGTTTTATATACTTACAAGAGCATCATTCACTATATAAAACCATTCTTCTTCAACAGCAGTCTCCCTTTGTATGATTAATACTGCAATATCAACAACCTGCACAAATTCATCTGTCAACGTAGTTCTTGCAAAATAACAGGTCGCATAATTGTTCTATATTCATGAATAAGCTAGACTGAGTGTTCTTAAACGGGTAATCGTTATCACGAATTTCATATTGAAAATACTTCTTAACCCAAGAATCCAACACATCACTAACTTCATCGCTAACCAAATCCCTATTGGAATAGTACCAACTCTTGTCTGGCAAGGGGACTTTGCCGGTACAGCTAACAAAAGTTGGATCCACGAAAATACTGTCCGCAAAAAAGTTCCAATCTGGATCATTTAACTTGAAAGGAACATAATCAAACTCGTTAAATTCCTCTCTGTACTTGGCAGTAATATACTGAATCCAATTAGGGAATGGTTTATCAAGTTTCACAGCATCATGGATAAAAGGTTCTCCGACAAAAGCTGGTTTCATTTCACCAACCCCTCTTTTAGGCAGGTTTCTTCGGATTGCTACCCTCTTTTTCCTTCTAATGGGTCCTTTCTTCTTGGGTTTTGTCACAACCCGCAGCCCCGGGTCGTGACAGAGCCCCGCCGTAAACATACAACTTCATGTATGCTTACAAGGCAATTGCAATATAACTCATAACATCACAATAAAAGAAATAAAACAAGTCTATATAACAGTCCAGGTACAAAATGTCTGGTAGAAGTAGAACATACAAAATGTATCTCGTACGGATACTAACCAGAAGGTATGACATAGAGAACTATACAACAAAACAATATATACATCTCTAGTCAAATAACAAAACAACTGCTAAGGTAATATGGTGACATATACCGAAGACCTACTACTCGCGTGCTTCTCCAGAATCAGCCGCACCGAAATCTGTAAAAAGAACCCAAAGGGTGGGGGTGAGAAATAATTTCTCAGTGTGAATTTGCCACAATCAGGTTATTGGACTTGTAATCAGATTCCACGCTCAAAAATGAAATCCTTACAATAGTACATTAACAGTTCTATATTAATATATAAATGAATGCATATGCTTGACAACAATAATCAAATGAAACACAACTAATGGAATTTCCAAGATGAAGTTCAAACAAACACATATTTGGCTTAACTCATTTTATTAGGGCTGGTAGCACCTACAGAAGTTCAACCGATCTGGACCCTCTATCTGACCCTCATCTGTAGGGCTATTGACACCTACATATGTTCCACCGAGCTGGACCATTTATCTGACACCCATCTGTTGTGCTTTGACTTAACCATTTACTACCGTCTGGTTCCAAGTCATATAATGAAAATTCACTTGAAATAATTCAGAATGTCGTAATATTCAATTGACCGTCCAAATACATTACCACGTAGGAAAATGCCCCCGAGCCACAGACGTTACACACTAGTCACCCACAATCACAATCAACATATATATAGTCACCCACCCCTCGTCCCAACCGATACTGGGAAACAATGAGGGCCATTCACCTAATGCGCCAATAGGTTCCTGGGATCAAAGTCAGCTAGCCAGACTTTGCAAATTCATTCACATATAATTTCACAATCATCAATTTGTGGTGACTTTCAACCATAATCAAATCATAAGGAAACAATCAAAATGACAACCATACGAATATGCAAATCAACCATATCACAACAATTCGGTTTTAAATAGATTGAGTTATGCACATAATTCACACAATTCCAATTATAAAAAAAAATTAATTTCTTAAAATGAAACATCAAACAAGTCTAAGAACCCCGCACCTGATTACGAAGAGCGTATTTCACACTTATGGTTCGGACGTCTCGAAAGGTCCTGCAAACTCTTGCTCACCCGAGCCTACACCTATATATACATACATACTTGATTTAATCTTTGTTCAATGATCGATATGCTTACTTGAGTTATATTAGTTTCTTTATAGTTTCCTTAACATAATCCATATACCTTTATTACTTAACATCCAATTAAAATACAAAGAAAAATGAGATATACATCAAAATTTCAGATTTGGTCATCGATCCTTCTACTTACCTTTGGCCGAAATCATTAGTTACAACCTAATCAAAGTTCATTGTTCAAAATCCCAATTAAATTAGAGGCTGAAATTCAAAGTACTTATTCTTAAACCCTAATTACTTGATGGTTACCAATTGATTCTCATATATACCAATTTGATGGTTGAACATATAAAAGATCTAAGAGGTAACCAATCAATTTCTCCAACTACACAAACCCTAAATCAATCAAAACAAAAAAACAAAACAAAAATTCCAGATTTTAAAAGAGAGAGGAACTTACCAATTAACACCTCTATTTGTTTGATTAGACTAGATTAATCACAACTCCTCTCTAATTTTCGGATTTGAGACCAACCCTAGATAGAAAATCAAGATTGAGATGGAATTGAGAAAGGAATTACCAAATTAACAACATAGAAGATTAATGGAGATAGATTACTCACAACTTATACAAAAATTTCAGATTTGATCAAAACCCTAAACAATTGAGATAAATTTCAGATTTTGAGAGAAGAGGAGAAAAAGGAAATACCAATTGGAGAACTAGATGGCTACTAGAGAGAGAGTTAATCAACCATTTCCACTTCTTTATTCAATTCCTCAAGGTTTTTGGTGGATTTTTTGAGGGAGAAGAGAGGGATTCTCTCCTTCTCTTTCTTTTGGCAGCACACACACAGGGGAGATCGGACCAATAGAGAAGAAATGAAGAGGGAGAGAGAGAGCTTGTTTACATGTATTTTGGACTTTTGCTAAATAACCCTCAACTTGTTTGATATTAATAAGAGAAGAATTTATGTATATAATTATGTATATGTAATTTAATTTAATTTATATTTTATAAGATATAAATTTCATGATTCGATTAAGTCTGACTGTTTCGAATTTTCTGACTAATGTTATAATTGTTTTAATTTCCGACTCCTAGTTCGTCAATAAAATTTTCGATTATGTTTTAAACATTGTAATTTTTGTATTGTTAAAAATTTCTTAACGTAACAGTTTTGCTTTCTCTTGCTCTTGGGAGCGAATTTCAATAACTTTGGTTTCAGTTTCAGAAATTTGTTTTCGGCCTCTTTTCCTGCCAGGTACTCTTTCATATACAATCTTATGACGGGATTTTAACAGGTTTTCTTAGACGTCTACTTTCTCTTGCTCTTTGGTTTTATCATCTGTGAGATCTTTGAATTCCGGTGTCAAACCGATGCTAAAAGAAGGACCATCCATATCAGCAAGATTACATATTGGCTCATTCTCTTCATCCTTTTCAACTTCCTTTTCTCCAGATACTGCACAAAAACAAAAAAATAATACTCAAATTACATATGCATATTGTTACATTCAAAATATGAAACTGAATAATAAAAGTATGAACTGCAGACCAATGAAGTATTCACCTACACCTTCAATGTATGATTCAAGTATGAAATATGAAAAAAATAAACTATTCATACCTTTTTCCTCTCTTGCTTGTTTCTCATCATCATTTTTCAACTTCTTTTTCTCCAAATAGTGCACAAAAACAAAAAAATAATACTCAAATTACATATGCATACGGTTACATTCAAAATATGAAAACTGAATAATAAAAGTATGAACTGCCACTAGTGGAAAAACTAGAATCAGGATCGGCCTAATAGTATCGGTTATATGAAACAACCGATTCTAATATCTATCTGGATCGGTTTTTTTAAGAAAACCGATCCTAAAAACTATTCGGATTGGGTTTTATGGTTAACTGATCCTAATTTATGAACAATTAGAATCGGTTTTTTATTAGAACCGATCCTGATAGTATCAGGATCGGTTTTTACAAACAACCGATCCTAATGGAACACATATTAGGATCAGTTGTTTGTAAAAACCGATCCTGATAGTATCAGGATCGGTTCTAACAAACAACCGATTCTAATTCCTATGTATCAGGATCGGTTGTTTCCAAACAACCGATCCTGATTCTTTTTTTTTCAGACCCAACATTAAAAAAAAAAAAGTATCAGGATCGATTTTTTCAAAACAACCGATCCTGATTTTTTTTTTCAGAACCAACATTAAAAAAAAAAGTTATCAGGATCGGTTTTTTCAAAAAAACCGATCCTGATTTTTTTTTTTCAGAACCAACATTAAAAAAAAAAATTTATCAGGATCGGTTTTTTCAAACAACCGATCCTGAATTTTTTTTTTTTCAGAGCCAACATTAAAAAAAAAAAAAAGTTATCAGGATCGATTTTTTTAAAAAAACTGATCCTGATTTTTTTTTTTTTCAGAACCAACATTAAAAAAAAAAATTATCAGGATCGGTTTTTTCAAAACAACCGATTAGTTCTTATTTTCATTTCGCGCCTCTCATTTTCAACTTAGTGTCTTTCTCTCTCTCTGTGTCTCCGTCTCTTCCTCTCAAATCCTCAGACCTCCGTGTCTCTCCTCTCTCTGTCTCCGTCTCGTCTCTCCCTCTCCTCCGTGTCTCTCTGTCTCTGTCTCCGTCTCTCCCTCTCAAAGCCGAGCCTCTCGAACCTCCGGCTCAATTGTGTCAATTTTTAATTTTTTTTATTGTTTCAAAAATTAATTAATGGTGTTTGTATATTGTTTTTCAGTCTTGAGGACATCTCGCTCAAGTTACTTAATCATCCGCCCGATCAACTATCACGGTATTAGCTTTATCTAATTTTCTCATTATTATACTTTTAAAACACATTTTTTTTTGTATTTTCAATTTATTTATTTATCTTTTTTCATTTGAGCAAGGCTTTTTGAAACTATCTTTTTATTTATCTTAATCATCCGGCCAATCAACTATCTTTTTTCATTTGTATTTTCAATTTTATTTTGCTATTGCACCAAATTTCTTAAACTATTGTACTTCTTTTTGTGTTTCATGAATTTTATTTTGTGTTCTTAATTGGTTTTGAGCTCCAATAAATCAATGGTAAATAAAAAAAAATTTATGCTGGCCAGCAAATATATATGGAAGCTGGCCAAATAAAAAAAATATTTTTTTTAGATCCAATATAACATCAGGATCGATTGTTTGAAACAACTGATCCTGATAATATAACATCAGGATCTGTTGTTTCAAAAAAACTGATCCTGATTTTTTTTTTCTAGAACCAACATTAAAAAAAAAAAAAATTATCTGGATCGTTTTTTTCAAAACAACCGATCCTGAATTTTTTTTTTTTTTCAGAACCAATATTAAAAAAAAAAAGTATCAGGATCGGTTTTTTCAAAACAACTGATCCTGATTTTTTTTCAGAACCAACATTAAAAATAAAAAAAAATAAAAAAAAAAGGTATCAGGATCGGTTTTTTCAAACAACCGATCCTGATAGTATAACATCAGGATCGGTTATTTAACCGATCCAGATTATTGTAAGTATCAGTATCGCTTTCATCAGGATCGGTTGTATTCCGATACTAATATGCATATATAACCGATCCTGATTCCATATTTTCCACTAGTGTGCAGACCAATGAAGTATTCACCTAGACCTTCAATGTATGATTCAAGTATGAAACATATGTAACATAAAGTATTCATCCATTCATCATCCAAGTATTTACAAAAGCAACCTTACTAAGTATTCAAAACTACTCGAACTAGTGTACATGACAAATGTAACAAGTATTGGTACACACTGACATGGTAGGAGGTATTCACCCTGTCATACTAAGTATACATTTCTAATGTAACAACTATTCATCATATCATACTAAGTATATATACCTTATGTAAAGAAGTATTCATCCAAAATGAAACATTATTCATCCATTAATTTCCAAATATTCATCACATAAAGCAATCTTACTAACTATTCATAACTATACAAGTACACAAATATAGCAAGTATACACATATACACTTGTCAGATTGATTCTTATCACCTTAGATCATAATCTCATATTCTCAGATTGTCAAATTCATATCAAATATTTAAATTACAATAATACATACTAGTCATTCAAGTATCGATAAACAAAAATCATATCGATATACAAAATACATACTAGAACATTTCATCAAATACATACTAGTACATTTCATCAAATACATAATCAGATCGATAAACATAAATCATAAAACAGAAATAGCAACCTAATTATTCATACCTTCTTTCTCTCTTGCTTGTTTCTCATCAACTTGTTGCCCTCCTTGTGATTCTGCTTCTCTATGTTTAACTATAATATCTTCTATAATTTTATCAATAACTGGATCTTGTGTTGTAAACCCATGAGTATCTTCTTCTAAATTTACACTCTCTTCTCCAGATTGAGGTTGTGTTCTTTCATTTCCTACCAACCCATGAGTATCTTTATCTCCAGATTGAGGTTTTGTTTGATTCTTTTCTTTTGCTTTTCATTTTTCTACAACCTCTCTTTCTTTCTCTACTTTTTCTAACTGTTTTCCTTCATTCTTTGATTTCTTTGAAGGTGGAACTCTACCAACTGATTTGTTGGTGTTATGGTGTCTCCAAATAATACTCTCTTATTGAGAGGACTAGCAGGAGTCTCCTTGATTTCAGAAGACTGGCTTAACAGCTTCGCAGAGCTCCTAGTCCTAACACCACCCTGCCTTCGTCCAGCTACAAAAAAACAATATTATTTAATTTCTGCTATCAACAAATAGTATTATGTATTCATAAGTAATATTCCAAATTACTAGTTATATACCATCTGATTCATACCTAATAGGTAAAGTGCTATTTATACCAAATATAAAAGATAATTCTATAAAGGCCAATTGTACTATCAAAAAATGACATTGTGTATTCAACCATTCTGGTAAAAGTATTCATCACTAAAGATGAACAAACCTTACCATCACTAAATATCTTATATTTCGTTAACATTAAACAATATTTATCCTCCGTCAAATTCACTAATATAATATTTTTGTGCGACTCAATTATATACTTTCTTTACTCTCTATCCCGTCCCACCCATTTAAATGATGACAAATTATACTTATAATAATAATAGTTACTAATTAGTTTATCTTCAAACAACATGTAATCATTTAAAGAAATCAATATGTTGTATTTGTTTGAATGTAAATATTCAAGTAACATAACCACATACTAATTTTCAAATATTTTTCGCAATTTTTGACTTGCTCCAATATCTTGCTGAGAAAATTGTAGTTTCTTCATTAAAAAATAATATAAAACAATAATATTTATTTTCAAATTCTAATAAACTTGACTATCATGCATATTGAAAATTTGTCCAGAAATAGTTATTGGCGTTAGAGTGGCATTGATATATTCATTAAATATAAAGCTTAACCCAACAATTAAGTCATGCAATTGCATCCCATGCCTCATAAATTTTGTATGTCATCATAAGTTTTGTGATTGGTTCCAGTTGAGGGCTTCATAAAATTTGCATGTCATCTGTAATTATATTGTAGTTGTGTATGTTTACGTGTTACTGGCAAAGAGCTTCTACTTATACGTACAATATATACAAGCTGCACAACATAAAATTATCATATTTGTTTGTCTGAACGTGATAACATCTTTTTGCATCTGCAACTTTGTAATGTGTTTGTAATTTGTACCTGTTAAGGACTTAAGGTGCAACACAAATAAAAATAGGAGCCCTCAACATTAATACCGAATTAACCTTTTTTGTTGCTCAAAACCAGTAAAGCACTATATAACATATATTTTTTTGTTTGTTGGACCATGAATAATTAATATAGAAGAGTGTTATTTGTTCAGAAAATTTTGTCTATTTACCTTCTTTTATTTATAAATTTGTTCATGTTTTACACTTCAAACATACACAATTTGTTATTTTCGAAACATAAAAGTATGTATTGTACATTTGATGTAACCACTGTTTTATGAGCCCGAATCTTCTAAAATAACTCAATTTTTGAGTTTTGATTCGCATCTTTTTAATGTACATTTAGATCAATTTACTAATAACTTTTTAATATTTATTATAAAGTTGAAATAAGAAATAAGGATAAACTGTATAAATATCTAGATATTTTGTATGAGGTGTAATATATCTAAAATAGTGTTAGTAGTATAAATAAAGCTGCTATGAAGTTGAGATGCATCTAACAAATCAATAAGAAAAGTAAAGCAAGCATTTCGATCAAGAGTAATTTTTTGTCTCCTCCACATACTACCTCAAACTCCACTAAACAAACAAATACAATTAGTAGCTTATAATTTCCAAATTATTTCCTATTAAGTTTGAGGTGATTATATGATTTGAAACTATTCTCTATGAACTAATTAATTAAATGTGCCGTTAATGAGTGATAATATTTTTGTGACATATATATTGGATGTTTTGGAATAAAATATTCTAATTTCTGGAAATAAGAATTTACTGCTTGCTATATTTTTTGTGCATTTTTGTTTGCTTATTTTTTTACAATTGGAAAATTAATTTATGCTTTACTTCAATGATCTTTGTTTTTTCACAAATCTTTTATAAAAATTAAATGTGAAAATACAGTTCGGCCCGCTCACCGACAGTAATTCTGAAACAACATTTTCTGAAAATTATCATTATACGGTGTAAAATATTATCAATAAGTGAACCTTTCTTATTTTGCAGTTCTTATTTTCATCATAAACGATTATGTTTCAAAACCTGAAAATTTATTGGAGTAATAGTTGTATTGAAAATTTATGGGAGTAATCAGTTTTATAAACTAAATATCAAATATAAGAATAAATTAATAAATCAATAGAATAAATAATCCAATCAGCGATAAATTACAAATCTATAACAGTCAATAATTAGTTTTTTGTTAGGGTTAGCCAATTGTAGAAATATTTTTAACACGGAATTTAATGTGAATATCTTTCGAATAAGAATTGTATTACAACTCAATTTGAATACATTCTAATTTGAAAAAAAAAAAATTCATATAAGAATAAATATTTTATTAATATAAGATAACTAAGAATAATAAAAAAATATTACATACATAATTTGAATACGTTAAACTCGCATGAACTTTAATTAAATTGAATACCCTAAAATCGAATGTAGAGAGTATATCGACATCAGTTAATTTAAAACTGTTAAGAAATTTTATATCTGTGTTCTTTGATTTCTTCCAATATTTTAAAGTATATTAATTATACATAACATTTACTAACATTATTACTGAGATAATCTCATGAAAATATAAGATGAATCGTTGTGTGAAGCTATGCATAATTTCACAAATTTTCTAGATAAATATTTTAAGTATGCCCCGAATAAATGCAAACGTCAATGTTTTGTGAATTTATAAACCTGTAACTTGTAGTAATTTATAAACATGCTTGTTTTGCCACTTCCGGACACCTCTATTTATATTAAAAAAAAAAGGACACGTTTATTGTATTGATGATGCCAATAGAAGTAGTGTGATAATTTTCTATACCGTTGATCAGGATTCATTCTATTTCTGCAAAGCAATATAGGAATATGAATAAAGATAATTTTCTATACTGTTGATCAGTACTTGTGGCAATTTATAAACCAACATGCTTGTTTTGCCACTTCAGGATACCTCAAAAATGGAGGGGATTTCAGAATATGGTTGTAATGACATGGAAAATAAAGAAGAAGTTAGACCATCTGCTAAATAAATTCTAGAAGGTCTTAATTAAATGGTCGTCTCAAAATTTAACCTATTGTTATTATATTGTTATTTAACCTATCGTTAGTTCAGATATCCTTAAACTATAAGAAATTAAACAACATGTTAGAACATCTACATCCCTTGTACTATTAGAGTTTTTAATCTGATGTGGCAGTTTTTAATTCAATTTTAGGGATGTAGAAGAGTTTCTTATTTAGAAACTATGCACTAAAGTTTATTATTAAGAAATTGTTTATAAACTCCATGTTGATCAAATGATTGGCTCAAATTTTTTCTCCTTTTTAATTTGTTGCTCACATGGCTTAATAGAAACTCTAAAATTAATTTCAAGGATGTGAGAGTTAGAAACTTCAGAGACCTTAATTTCTAAAACGTAGTTAACAGTAATTTAGAAACTTATTTGAGTTGCTGGGATATAGATCATCTAAAATTACGTCAATTAAAATTGTTCAATTTGTACATTGCTAAATTATGTCCAAATGACTGACACTTTAATATATGGGTACACCTGTTTCCTGTTTGTTCAATCCAATGGATGGTACAACATGATAGAAAAATAAACAAAGAAAAACTATTGCACAAATGATTTGTAAAAAATGCTCTTCAGAAATTGATTTTTTTTTGTTGCCTGATAATAATGCCCGTAGACTGCAAATAATAATAAAAAAAACAGACCATTGACCTCAAGTTATGGAAAAATAAAAAATAAACATTTTATTTGCATCATTTCGGAAGTTTGTTTTCCAAAATTTGTTTTCACTTGTATCTTCTTTTTTTTTTTTTTTGAAGAAACTAATGTTTGATTTCATGTATTGAATTAAGCACTTATATGAGAACCTAAATTGGCGCAGTTTGTGCCCACTTTTTATATAAGATATATGTAGTCGATAATTATTCAACAAGTTAATATGTACTTAATTTTATTTATTATTTATTTATTAAGTTTGGTAGTCTTTTAATTTTTATTTAATTATGTTTGATCGTCATTTGCTTGAAAATAGCAAAATAACTATGTTTATAATCACCATATAAAATTGTTTATCTTTTTAGGGTGGCCCAAATTAAAGGTTTAAATGATATATAATCCGATCTTGATCCGAGTACACATTATTTGCATCTAAATATCAAATTTGTTACATTTGTTGTTTTATTGAATTAGCACTTCATTTCTTAAAACAATGGAGGTATCATTTCAAGTGGCAAATTAGGTTGGGTGGGTGAATTTTTGGGTGCTAACTACTTTCTTGATTTTTAAAATTTTATTTATATATATTATAAATTAATAAACAAAAATAATATTGAGTAGGCACTAATGATGATTAAGGCTCTTGTGAGAGTGGGAAGAGGTGGTATGTGAAAATTAAGTTCATTTTTAAATTCACTGAAATTCAAGTTCATTCTAAATCTGTTCAATTAAAAAAAATGTATATCAATTTTTACAATGTATTAAAAGACAAATATTACTTATATTAAAAGAGTTTTTGGTTGTTTTTTGACTTGCTCCAATATCATAGTTAGAAAATTGCAATTCGTTTCTTCAAATATAATATCAATAATAATATTTAGCTCCAAATTTTTAATAAAGTTGACTATCATCAGTATTGAAAATTTCTCAAGCAATATTTATTCGCATTGGAATGGCATTCCTCCTTTAATAGAAAACTTAACCTAACAAAGAAATCCGACAATCATTCGAGATCAAACTGACCTAAACCTGACCTGGACCGGACCCGTCCAATTGTCACCTTTTGTCACACCTCCAATCCGGAGGTGCAACAATTCTTACCGCATCTATTTACCATTCAATTTACATAACGTAATGCATGGATCTTTTTATGCATTGCCAATAGCATCCATTATTTTTCCCATATCTCAATATATTTACAAGAATTATCTGACCATTTACAGTGGATGATGCTAGAGATATATTCTCTGCACCCTGTCAGATATAATAAACCCAAATCCCATACATTTAGGTGGCCCTGCTGTCAATTATAACCTCAAAAGTGTTTCTCGGTCTTTGTCTAATAAACCTGTGAATCCCACAAGGGCAACGGGTGAGAAATAATAAATTATTCCTCAGTGCTATTTGCCACCTAGGTTATTTGATTCGAAGGAAATCCATATTCAGAATGAAATCTCCGCACGAGAAATAAACAGTTCATTTCATAATGACGAATGCAAATGTTCAATAACAGTATTCAATTGAACGACAATCAGAACTACTCTAAGAATCTTATCAGAATAAATGGTTTGGGTCAAAATCTTTTTAAACCATAAAGTCTAGTAATATTTGGTTTCTTAACTTTACAATTTATAGTCTGGTAACACTGACAGATACCATAACATGTATCTATCGTGTTAGGGCTTATACTGTTCTAACTGTCCTGACAATTTGTTAACGGAAACAATACATAATCAATATCACAATGCCATCATTATAGGAAAGAAAATCAATAATAAGACGGTTCTAACTATCCTGACAATTGCTTAACAGAAATAATACGAAATCAATATGACAATACTGTCATTATTGGAAAGAAAATCATTGATAAGACAGTTACCACAGTTCATTAGTCTTACAGTCACAATTCACATTTATTCAGTATCCCCTATCCAACCGGTACTGGATTCAGTTGGAGCCATTCACCATATGCGCATAAGGGTCCTGGAGTAAAGTCTAGTAGCTAGCTAGACTTTACGATATATTAATCCTTTTTCTCCACTATATGGAGGTTCAAGGATTACAATATTCAATCAATTCAGTCACTGTGTTCTCAATTAATCATTTCCAATAATAATCAATCAATCGATAAACAATATCAACATGACAGTCAACATACTTACATGTAATTCAGTTTCAATTGTATTGGGCTATGCATATGATGCAACAGTTCAATAAATGCAGTCAATCAAATATTCAAAATGCACAGCGAGTTACGATTTAATTCCTAGTCATGAATCTCAGACTAATCCAATAACCCCGCACCTGATATCGTAGGGCAACATGTGAGGTCGCTAACAGTCTGTTCTTCCTGATCATTCTATCTCATCAGTCTTTCGTAATTATGCCTACTTTAAAACAATATATATTGTAATAAATATTTGTAACATTTTCATATAGTAGAGCTGTATATTAATTATTCCATTGTTTCCTTAACCCCTTTTTATTTATATCAATTTCAGTTCAATATCTAGATTTGAATCCAGTCCAATTAACCAAGTTCAAGCCTAACAGTTCAACAATATAAGTATCCAAATGCCTAATAGCTTAGTAGTCCAATAATTAAGGTCCAAATTCAATCTTTATAATTTATCTATCTTCGGTCCAGCACAAGGCAAGCTCAATTTCATTTAATTCTTTCTTTTTCAAAGTCTATGAGTAAAGTCCAAGACGTCCAAGGTTAATTCCAATTTTCAGTTCTGAATCCAAGATCTTGGTTCTATTTTTCTAATTTAAATAATTACTTGGCCAACTTAAAACCAGTTTACAATTCTTATTTATGAAATCTTCGGCCTACAACTTATTATATATGTAACTTTGCACTAAGGCCCCTCTAATAGGTATTAATTTCAATTCATGGAAAATTTCCCAATTCAACCTTCTACTTTATATTTCTTTTACAAACAAGCCCTTGTAGTTTAAAAAGGTGCACTATTAACCAAGAGTAAACTAACCCCAATTGGTATCAATGTTCAGATTGCATCAAGAATCAAAGAATCAAATTACCATAACAATTATTGGATTCAGATCCAATCGAAGAACTCATGGATGAAAAAGGGATCTCAAGCAAATTAATTAAAATACTCTATTAAACATGTTTTCAACTAAATTCTCACAATATTTTATCTTAATTGCCTTGTTCAACTTGTTAAATCAATATTTATTCATATATTAGTAATCCAATAATCCTTTTCATTTCTTTCAACACGTAGAGCAAGCTTAAACTTGTTAAGTTTCAGAATTTTACCAAAACTCTAATCGAGTTTGAAAGAGAACAATTCAGAGGAAGAGAAGAAATACCCAATGTCAGCGTTGAATCCAACAAGCAAATCCTTATTTTTCAAATACAAGAGCTCTTTCTCTATCTCTCTCTGTTATCTTTCGAAGAAAGAATAATAGCATTCCAAAGAAGAAATGAATAGGCGGTAGGGAAAGAACAAAAAGAGAGCCAGGGGATAAGGATGGGTGCGGGTCCCACATGCCTTATTAAATTAATTCCATTTTACTACTTAAACCCTTAAGTTTCCAATTTTGTCAATAGGTCCAAAAATAACTAAAAGAGGACTAATAATATTGCAAGGTTTCAATTATAAATTTTGTATCCATATGATTTCTATCCCAAACGTTTGAATACTAATTTCTAAATATTTTAGAAATTTCAATTTAGTAACATACACTTTATATCAGTCAATTTGATATTTAGAGTATATCGTAGTTATTCCCTTTGAAATACTTATCTTGTTAATTTGTTCTGTAAAATGATACTTCACTTTAAATTTTACCTCTGAAAATATTGAAAAATAAAATCCGATGTTTCGTATATTGCTTCCAGTTGTTAACTTCATATTTGTAATTTGCATAGTGTTACACCTTTAATATTTATTGTGCCAATGAAATTAAGAAAAAAACTAATCCTTGAAAATCATGCTAACATTGCAAATCAGTGAAATAAAATCAGCATTTGTTGCTCTAGTTTAGTCTCCTTGGGTTTCCCACAAGTCAACCCCTTCCCCTGAACAAACCCCAAAATAAACATTGAATAAAAATAAAAAATAAAATAAAGAAACAATAATAAAATCCTCCAACACTAGTAGAAAATGTACAAATAGTATCGCTCCATCAAGATCACGAAAACATAAAATTAATTTGAAGATCATCCGACTTAATTCATTGATTGCAATAGAAAAACGTACAAGATTGAAACTGCAATAAAGCCGATAAACCCCTTATAAATAGTAATTGTTCTCCGGTAATGAGTACATATAGTGTGTAGACACCAACTTAGGAATTGCAAAACTTTTTTATTTATCAATCAAATTGTTCAAGCTTTAAAAGCTACCAACCTTCAACAAAAATAAAATAAATAAATAAGCGCATGAACCCCACATACAATTATTCCAAGTTTCAATGTTTTGCAAAATTCTATTGCTTCCACATGTGTTAATGTCTTATCTAATGGCCTTTTCTCCAATTTGCTATCAATGCAGCTCACAATCAAGGATAGCTTAACTCTTCTTATAGAAACTCTACTGTATGTTTTGAGTGTGGTAGATTAGCACATAGATCTTTCCATTGTCCATCATCCACCCTTATTCCTAGACCCAAGTCAATTTCTTATACTAAATCTCAGATGGATGATGCAAAGCACTGCACAATTATCAGATTATATCCAAATCAAGCTAATAGACAGTTCAGTGAAACTTTACTTAATGGCATTAATCATATTTACAATATCAAATTTTAAATATAAGTTATATTTTTGAAGATCAACAAAATTTTCAAAATAACAAATTGTCGTGTAATCCCTCTATTAGGATTGCATAAGTTGCTCATAGAACAAATGCAATGATATGAATTTTGAAACTATCGGGAACTTCAATTTTGTAATAATTGAATAAATTGATCAATAAAACGGAAATTAATGCCTACTGATTTATGCCATTTCTGAACTACTCTAAGTGGTTTTTGGTTTACTCCAATATCACAAGAAATCACTTTCTGCCAAAATAATATTATATATATAATAATTATAATATTTAGTTCCATATAATATATGAACTTGATCCCTATTAGTAAAAGTTCCCTTAAGCGATGGATTTGTAAGCTGCTAGAGGGGCATCCTGTCATCTAATTGGGAAGCTTTACCTAACAAAGAAATCATGCATTTTTCGTCTTCCATGCATCACAAATTTTATTATTAGAAGTATTTTTGTATTGTTTTAGTTAGTGTCATGCATTTTTAGTAAAGTAATGCAGTTAATGAATTGCAATAACAAATGTTACAAACTTAATTACAATAATTGAGCGGAATTTCATTTTAAAATATTTCATTGAATGTCAAGATCTCTTTATGAATATTGGAATTGCATATACCTTTTGGTGGAACAACGCAGAGGAAATTTAATGCAAAATGAATAAATTTGGTTGTAAACTTTACCTCAATTCTAATTTTCAGAATTTTATAATTCCATCGTATTCTTGTTTTTTTAATTAGCACAACACAAGTTTTTCTCGTGAACCTAGCTAACGCACTTATAAATCCAAATGATGTGTAGATTTTTATTGAAGCGTAGATCTCAATGTAAAACGATTGTTTGCATTTATCATACAGATTTATATTCTCTAGAATACATAAGTTTCTGAATCTTAAAGTTAATCAACTTCATAAAAATTTTGCGTCCATCAACTTCGACATTTATAATCATTTGATGTAAAAGTCCAAACTTTAAAAAAAAAATGTTACGTGTAAAAAAATTGGCTCTTCAATTCTAAATATTAAAGATAATCAATCAATCTCATAAAATAAATGTAGCACATAAATTTTGGCAGTTGTGAGAACCTGCTTTTACTCATAAAGAATTATTATTACGAATATTGAAAAGGGAGAGCCTAGCAATCCCCTGGTATCCATCCCCTATTTTTCCCCCACCTTTAGATAAGTAGGGGACCACAGTATTACGCGGAGATAGTAGGGGACCACAGTATTCGTCTGCTAAAAAGAAAAAGAAAATGCGTTAGTCACGCAGAGATAGTAGGGGACCACAACTGCCGTCCGCTAAAAACAAAAAAAACGTGTAATTAAGTGGGGGCACCACACAAATGCCATCACTAACTACCCCGGGGACCGCATAACCGTCACCGCATAACTACCGGGGAACAAGGATTTGCGAAAACATATTCATACTTAACATGAGTAGTATTCATCCATGTAAATGAAGGTACTCATCTTTGAGATAGAAATATATATGGAAATATTACGACATTCAGAGCATTAAGAAAGTAGGGGACCACAAACAACAAATGTGGGGGACCGCTAACGTCTCTTGAAAGGGACAAAGGGAGGGACCACACGCAAGTGGAAATAACAAGTAGCCAAACCGTAAAAACAAGAGACAAGTATTCACACAATTATGGTGCAAATAATGAATACTTATGAAGAGAAGGATGAAGACAACATATCACACTATTTAACATCAAACTATTTAATGAATACTTCTAAAATAATAACAAGTAGCCAAACTGTAAAAACAAGAGACAAGTATTCACACAATTATGGTGCAAATAATGAATACTTATGAAGAGAATAATGAAGACAACATATCACACTATTTTAAATCAAACTATTTTAAATCACTTCACATCTGTTACCAAAAAATACAGTAAACTGTTTAATATCACATCACATCAAACTAAAATTACACAGCACAGTAATTAACATACCAGTTATAAAAAAATAGTAATTAACACACCACCAGCTGAACAAATTAAGACCTCTCAAATTTGCACTCATTTCTCTCATCAATAAGCAACGAGAAGACGCTCAGCACTTATCATTTCCTACAAAAATTTAACACATAAAAATATTGTCAGTTCAGTAAATGAAATTTTAATAAAACAATCTTATAGTATGCATACCAAGTGCAACAAATATTCATCTATTATATTATGCATTCCAAGTGTAACAAGTATTCATTTATTAACTATCCAAATATTCATCCCATAAAGCACATATAACAAGTATACACATATAACAAGGGAAAAAATGATATAATATTAACCTGAGTAAAATCCAATGGGACATAGATATTATTTGCTGCTCTTCTATTGATTTGTGCCTTAAGTTCTAAAAAATTCATAATCTATAATGAAGAATTGATAGTGATGGAAATTTCGGAAGGATACAACAAAATAGAGAGAAGAAATTTGCTGCTGAAATTAACTTCTATTGCCTTATTTTTTTTTTTTTTTTTTTTTAATTCGGATACAAAGTACATCTGAATTTATAGCTAAACATTGATCTAAATAAGGAATCCACTAACCCCTATTTCTGCCTAGTGTAAATAAGGAAACCACATTCTCCACTAACTCAACTAAATATAGAAATACTAACTCTAGAACACATGACAAATACAGACTTCTAATTTTGGAGAAATTCTAACCCACTAACTTCGGCAGCCATCTTAATTAGGTGTGTTAATTTTCAATCAACTTCTCACACTCCCCCTTGATTCAAAATAGGTTACTCCAAGCTTCAAAATCATCTTCTTCTTCTGAGTTATCATTTCAGATCTTCGTATCCCAATTGTCATCCTCCCATGTCGGTTTCACCTCTTCTATCTGCTCCTTAGCCTCTTCGATATCAGCTACCTGAGATTGTGACTCGGCTGATTCATCATCCACCGTGGATTCTTCCACATCATTATCAGCCTCCATGACCTCCTCTATGACCTCCTTTTCAACCACCTTGGGCTTTTGCTTCTTTGTCTCATATTTCCGCCTCTCTTTAACCTCAGTTGTACCAGAACTTGTACTGCCCAAACCCTCAGCACTTTGTGCAAGGAACTGCCGTCTCATAGCTTCCAATTTTCTCTGCTCCTCCTTTTGTTTCCCAGTTAGAAGCTTGCCCACTAGCATCTTCTTCAATTGCTTCTCCTTTTCTTTCTCCTTCTTTCTTGTCTTTGCCTCCTCAGCTGGCAATGAACCATATACCATTTATTGCACTGACACATTGGTCTTCTTTACTTTCTTCTTAGACTCCACCTTGGTCTCGGTTTCCATCTCCACATGCTTCTCATCAGATTCTGGGACGCCATTTTCACTCCCAGGAGCAGCAGCACCAGCATCTGCTTCTGATTTCGAATCCTGCATGTTAACATCTGCTCCAGCTGTGGCCTCTTTGGGTACTTCATTTAAGTTTGTGGTGGAAACAGGAACTTCAGTTTCCTCCTCTGTGATTGCTGGCTCTTGCTCAGGATTGACTTCTACAATATGTAGTCTCATCAAGGAAAGTCCCTTTTCTTCTTTCTCTGCCTCCATCTGTACAGGCTGGTCTAAACATGATTCTGCCATCCTCAGCACTTGTGTATCAGTAATGGTAACCAGATCCCCATCAGAATCCTTGTACTTGATCAGCACAGATTTTAATGAAGGAAACCTCTTCGTCACAATATCTCTCAACACCTTGAAACTACATTTTTGTGGCATCTGAGCTAGCCGTATATCATGGTTGTACACTAGCTTGAACGGCCTCTGACGAATGAGCCCTACATTCTCCACCTTGAGGGCTTTTTCATCAAACAAAAAATTTCTACTCACCATGATTTTGCCACTTTCTGGACTGCTGCCACCATTTTCTTTTATGTGCACTCCTACTGTGCCCTTGCTGCTTGCCTCAATCTTGCTTTCGGTGTATGCCATGAAGAGTGACAGTTGCTCATTTTCTTCTACAGCATAGCTTGCTTGATTCTCCTCCCTTTGCTTCTTGTAGCACTCGGATTGGTAGTGCCCAAACTTATTGAAGTAGTAGCATTGGATGTTTTTCTTGTTTTCATAGCACTCAGATTGATAGTGCCCAATCTTGTTGCAATAATAGCACTGGATGTCCTTCTTGGATTCATCATATGATTCACTATTTTCAGCAGTGTTGCTTCTGCCTCTTCCTCTTCCTCTTCCTCTTCCTTTGCCGAAATTGCCTCTGCCTCTGCTTTTTGACGTCTCCCCCTGCATGTAGAATGCCTTGTCGTCGCCTTTATCTTCTGCCTTTGACATCCTTGTTTCATGAGTCTGTAGTGATCCCATGAGTTCATCAAAGGTGTACGTTGCGAGATCCTTCGATTCTTCAATTGCTGCCACTACATGATCAAACTTGGGTGTTAGGATCCTTAACACCTTCCCCACCACCGTCTTCTCTTCCATGGTGTCTCCAAATGCTCGAATTTGGTTGACCACCTCTTGTACTCTTGAGAGGAAAATTTGCACAGATTCTTCCTTGTTCATCTGCAATGTTTCAAAGTCCCTGCGTAGGCCTTGAAGTTTGATTGCCATGACTCGAGTACTCCCTTGAAATGCTGTTTTCAGGGTTGTCCATGCCTCCTTTGCGTTGGTGGCTGTTGCAATTTTCAAGAAGATGGTGTCTGCATTGCTTGTTGAATGAAGAATAGCGCCCTTGCATCTTTCTTCTGATTTTCTTGCTGGTTCGGATCTGAATCTGGTGGACCATTGTTAACCAAATCCCATAGGCCATGAGACTTGAACAAGGTTGTCATCTTGATGCTCCAAAAGGCATAATTTTCACCTTTGAACAGCGGAATTGCTGGTTGCGTCACATTCACCATGTTGTTGCCGTTTTCTGCCATTGAAAATGCCCCAAGGTGGATCGACTTGCTCTGATACCAATTGATGGAAATTTCGGAAGGATACAACAAAATAGAGAGAAGAAATTTGCTGCTGAAATTAACTTCTATTGCCTTATTTTTTCTTTTAATTCGGATACAAAGTACATCTGAATTTATAGCTAAACATTGATCTAAATAAGCAATCCACTAACCCTACTACATGCTATTTCTGCCTAGTGTAAATAAGGAAACCACATTCTCCACTAACTCAACTAAATATAGAAATACTAACTCTAGAACACATGACAAATACAGACTTCTAATTTTGGAGAAATTCTAACCCACTAACTTCGGCAGCCATCTTAATTAGGTGTGTTAATTTTGAATCAACTTATAACAGATAGTAGCTGCTAGTTTTATAGGCTTTATCATATTCACTCAAAAGAGTTTTGTATGTCCTTTCCAAGGAGTAAAGACAAATCCAATCCCGTAAAGGATTGTACATGGAACTACTATCGAGATAATTTAGACCATCTTTCCAAGTATCATCCTGATGTTCATTGCTATACCTCCTGTGTTCTCTTATACTCAATGGACGAGGTAGTAGTAGATCCAGCCATTTTAAAGGATGAGGTAGTAAGTAGATCCAGCCATAAAAATTGCACAATCAACTGAATCTTGCTGAGATGTATCCATCCAAGATAGTTGTACATCCATCCAGGACTCTTGTCTTGCATTTTGTATAAACACAAGAAAATTTATAAAGTAAGGTTTTCATACCTAATACAAGCTTACTTAAAAATAAAATTATAAAGTAACATACTTACCAAGCGTCCATGAAAGAAAATACTTTACCCAGTGCAGATAATTGATATGTGGCTCAAGGTAGTACTGGTTTGATGATGGGTCAAGGGAGTTATACATTTAGATCTTTTGATTTTTCAAATCAAATGCTACTAATATCCAGTGATTTCGACCAATTAATGGTACGAAAACCCATCTAGATTTCTCATACTGAGGTGACAATAACTCCCTTTGACGACGGAACACAGTTTCTATTGAATTGAATGGTGACATTTCCTACAATATTACAATAATTAGAAAAAGCAAACTAATATTAAATTATTTCAAAAATTTATAAAAATACTTTTTATAGTTTTAGATACTTACAAGAGCATCATTCACTATATAAAACCATTCTTCATCGACATCAGTCTCCATTTGCATGATTAATAGTGCAATATCAACAACCTGCACAAATTCATCTGTCAACGTAGTTCTTGCAAAATAGCAGGTCGCGGAATTGTTCTATATTCATGAATAAGCTTAAACGGGTAATCGTTATCACCAATTTCATATTGAAAATACCTCTTAACCCAAGAATCCAGCACATCACTAACTTCATTACTAACAAAATCCCTATTGGAATGGTACCAACTCTTGCCTGGCAAGGGGACTTTGCCAGTACAGCTAACAAAAGTTGGATCCACGAAAATACTGTCCGCAAAAAAGTTCCAGTCAAGATCATTTAACTTGAAAGGAACATAATCAAACTCGTTAAATTCCTCTCTGTACTTGGCAGTAATATACTGAATCCAATTAGGGAATGGTTTATCAACTTTCGCAGCATCATGGATAAAAGGTTCTCCAACAAAAGCTGGTTTCATTTCACCAGCCCCTCTTTTAGGCAGGTTTCTTCGAAATGCTACCCTCTTTTTCCTTCTAATGGGTCCTTTCTTCTTGGGTTTTGCTTTCTCTTGCTCTTGGGAGCTAATTTCAATAACTTTGGTTTCAGTTTCAGAAATTTGTTGTCGGCCTCTTTTCCTGCCAGGTACTCTTTCATATACAAGCTTATGACGGGATTTTAATAGGCTTTTTTGGACGTCTACTTTCTCTTGCTCTTTGGTTTTATCATCTATGAGATCTTCGAATTCCGGTGTCAAACCGATGCTAAAAGAAGGACCATCCATGTCAGCAAGATTACATATTGGCTCATTCTCTTCATTCTTTTCAACTTTCGTTGCTCCAGATACTGCACAAAAACAAAAAATAATACTCAAATTACATATGCATATTGTTACATTCAAAATATGAAACTGAATAATAAAAGTATGAACTGCAGACTAATGAAGTATTCACCTAGACCTTCAATGTATGATTCAAGTATGAAATATGAAAAGAAAAAACTATTCATATCTTTTTCCTCTCTTGCTTGTTTCTCATCATCTTTTTTCGATTTCCTTTTCTCCAAATACTGCACAAAAACAAAAAATATTACTCAAATTACATATGCATACTGTTACATTCAAAATATGAAAACTGAATAATAAAAGTATGAACTGCAGATCGACCAATGAAGTATTCACCCAGAACTTTAATGTATGAGTCAAGTATGAAACATATGTAACATAAAGTATTCATCCATTCATCATCCAAGTATTTACAAAAGCAACCTTACTAAGTATTCAAAACTACTCGAACTAGTATACATGACAAACGTAACAAGTATTAGTATACATTGACATAGTAGGAGGTATTCATCCTGTCATACTAAGTATACATTCCTAATGTCACAACTATTCATCATGTCATACTAAGTATATATACCTTATGTAAAAAAGTATTCATCTATTAATTTCCAAATATTCATCACATAAAGCAATCTTACTAACTATTCATAACTACTCTTACAAGTACACAAATATAGCAACTATACACATATACACTTGTCAGATTGATTCCACCTTAGATCATAACCTCATATTCTCAAATTGTCAAATTCATATCAAATATTTAAATTACAGTAATAAAAAAAGGAATAACAATAATACATACTAGTCATTCAAGTATCGATAAACAAAAATCATAAAACAGATTGATAAACAAAAATCAGATCGATAAACAAAATACATACTAGTACATTTCATCAAATACATAATCAGATCGATAAATAGAAATCATAAAACAGAAATAGCAACCTAACTATTCATACCTTCTTTCTCTCTTGCTTGTTTCTCATCAACTTGTTGCCCTCCTTGTTATTATGTTTTTTTATGCTTAGCCATAACATCTTCTATAATTTTATCAATAACTGGATCTTGTGATTCATCGTCTTGTGTTGTAAACCCATGAGTATCTTCTTCTAAATTTACATTCTCCTCTCCAGATTGAGGTTGTGTTCCTTCATTTCCTACCAACCCATGAGTATCTTCATCTCCAGATTGAGGTTTTGTTTGGTCCTTTTCTTTTGCCTTTTGTTTTTCTACAACCTCTCTTTCTTTCTCTACATTTTCTAACAGTTTTCCTTCATTCTTTGATTTCTTTGATTTCTAACAGTATCTCCAAATAATACTCTCTTATTGAGAGGACTAGCAGGAGTCTCTTTGATTTCAGAAGACTAGTTTAACAGCTTTGCATAGCCCCTAGTCCTAACACCACCCTGCCTTCATCCAGCTACAAAAAAAAAAAATTATTTAATTTCTGCTATCAACAAATAATATTATGTATTCATAAGTAATATTCCAAATTACTAGTACTATACCATCTGATTCATACCTAATAGGTAAAGTGCTATTTATACCAAATATAAAAGATAATTCTATAAAGGCCAATTGTACTATCAAAAAATGACATTGTGTATTCAACCATTCTGGTAAAAGTATTCATCACTAAAGATGAACAAACCTTACCATCACTAAATATCTTATATTTCGTTAACATTAAACAATATTTATCCTCCGTCAAATTCACTAATATAATATTTTTGTGCGACTCAATTATATACTTTCTTTACTCTCTATCCCGTCCCACCCATTTAAATGATGACAAATTATACTTATAATAATAATAGTTACTAATTAGTTTATCTTCAAACAACATGTAATCATTTAAAGAAATCAATATGTTGTATTTGTTTGAATGTAAATATTCAAGTAACTTAACCACATACTTATTTTCAAATATTTTTCGCAATTTTTGACTTGCTCCAATATCTTGCTGAGAAAATTGCAGTTTCTTCATTAAAAAATAATATAAAACAACAATATTTATTTTCAAATTCTAATAAACTTGATTATAATGCATATTTGTCCAGAAATAGTTATTGGCGTTAGAGTGGCATTGATATATTCATTTAATATAAAGCTTAACCCAACAAATAAGTCACGCAATTGTATCCCATGCCTCATAAATTTTGTATGTCATCATAAATTTTGTGATTGGTTCCAGTTGAGGGTTTCATAAATTTTGCATGTCATCTGTAATTAAACTGTAGTTGTGTATGTTTACGTTTTACTGGCAAAGAGCTTCTACTTATACATACAATATATACAAGCTGCACAAAATAAAATTATCATATTTGTTTGTCTGAACGTGATAACATCTTTTTGTATCTGCAACTTTGTAATGTGTTTGTAATTTGTAACTGTTAATACTTAAGGTGCAAAACCAGTAAATTAAAGCACTACATAACATATTTTTTTTATTTGTAGGACCATTAATAATTAATATAGAAGAGTGTTATTTTTTCAGAAAATTTTGTCTATTTCTTTTCTCATTCGGTATAGTATTTACCATCTTTTATTTATAAATTTGTGCATGTTTTACTCTTCAAACATACATAATTTGTTCTTTTCCAAACGTAAAAAGAGTATATTCAGATAAGTATGTATTGTACATTTGATGTAATCACTGTATGAGGTTGAAATATTTATTATAAAGTTGAATTAAGGATAAGGATAAACTGTATAAATTTCTAGATATTTTGTATGAGGTGTAATAGATCTAAAATATTTTTAGTAGTATAAATAAAGCTGCTATGAACCTGAGATGCAACTAACAAATCAATAAGAAAAATAAAGCAAGTATTTCGATCAAGAGTAATTTTTTATCTCCTCCACATACTACCTCAAACTCCACCAAACAAACAAATACAATTAGTAGCTTATAATTTCCAAACAGTCTGATCTTATCCAAATTATTTCCTTTTAAGTTTGAGGTGATTATATGATATGATTATTAAGTTTGAGGTGATTATATGATTTGAAACTATTCTCTATCTACTAATTAAGTAAACGTGCCATTAATGAGTGATAATATTTTTGTGACATATATATTGGATGTTCTGGAATAAAACATTCTAATTTCCGGAAATAAGAATTTACTGTTGCTATATCTTTAGTGCATTTTTGTTTGCTTATTTTTTTACATTGGAAAATTAATTTATGCTTTACTTTAATGATCTTTGTTTTTTCACAAATCTTTTAAAAAAATTAAATGTGAAAAAACATTTCGGCCCGCTTACCGGCAGGAATTCCGAAACATTTTTTGAAATTATCGTTATACGGTGTAAAATATTATCAATAAGTGAACCTTTCTTATTTTGCAGTTGTTATTTTCATCATAAAAGATTATGTTTCAAAACCTGAAAATTTATGGGAGTAATAGTTGTATTGAAAATTTATGGGAGTAATCAGTTTTATAAACTAAATATCAAATATAAAAATAAATTAATAAATCAATAGAGTAAAAAATCCAATCAGTGATAAATTACAAATCTATAACAGTCAATAATAAACTTTTTGTTGGAGTCAGTGAATTGCTGAAATATTTTTAACACGGAATTTAATGTGAATATCTTTCGAATAAGTAATGTATTACAACTCAATTTGAATACATTCTTAATTAAAATAAAAAACAAATTTCATATAAGAATAAATTATTTTATCAATATAAGATAACTAAGAATAATAAAAAATATTGTATATATAATTTGAATACACTAAACTCGCATGTACTTTAATTGAATTTAATACCCTAAAATTGAATGTAGAGAGTATATCGACATTATTTAATTCAAAACTCTTAAGAAATTTTATATATGTTGTTTGATTTCTTCCAATATTTTAAAGTATATTAATTATAAATAACATTTACTAACATTATTAGTGAGATAATTTCATGAAAATATAGGATAAATCGTTGTGTGAGTCTCATTATGTAAGCTATGCATAATTTCACAAATTTTCCAGATAAATATTTTAAGTATGCCCCGAATGAATTAAAACGTCAAATTTTTGTGAATTTGTAAACCTGTAATTTGTAGCAATTTATAAACCTGCTTGTTTTGCCACTTCCGGACACCTCTATTTATGTAAAAAAGGACACGTTTATTGTATTGATGCCAACAGAAGTAGTGTGATAATTTTCTGTACTGTTGATCAGAATTCATTATACTTCTGCAAAGCACAACAGGAATATGAATAAAGATAATATTCTATACTGTTGATCACTTGTGGCAATTTATAAACCAACATGCTTGTTTTGCCACTTAAAAAATGGAGGGGATTGCAGAATATGACTGTAATGACAAGGAAAATAAATAAGAAGTTAGACCATCCGCTAAATAAATTATAGCAGGTCTTAATTAAATGGTCGTCTCAAAATTTAACCTATTGTTATTTAATATATTTTTTTTCTTATCACTTAATCTATTGTTAGTTCAGATATCCTTAAACTATAAGAAATTAAACAAGATGTTACTCAATTAAAATTGTTCAATTTGTACATTGCTAAATTACGTCCAAATGACTGAAACTTTAATATATGGGTACGCCTGCTTTCTGTTTGCTCAATCCAATGGGTGGCACAGCATGATAGAAAAATAAACAAAGAAAAACTATTGCACAGATGATTTGTAAAAAATGCTCATTAGAAATTAATTTTTTTTGTTGCCTGATAATAATGCCCGTAGGCTACCAAAAAAAACAAAAAAAACATACCATTGACCTCAAGTTATTGAAAAATAATAAAAAAACATTTTATTTGCATCGTTTCGGAAGTTTGTTTTCCAAATTTTGTTTTCACTTGTATCTTTTTATTTTTATTTTTTTGGAAGAAACTAATGTTTCAGTTCATGTATCTCCATTCCATTATTAAGCATGTTGAAGTTCTAATACGCCAACGGCTATGATTGATTGATGAAAATTCGGATTTAATATGAGCCCTTCAATCTAATAATCTGTCTTCTTTTAATTAAATGTATTTATTTTAGATATAAAAATCTAGTTAAAATTATATCCGTCACACAAACGACCACAGCATGTTACACTTAAAATTTAATAAAGGGATCTGATCCGAAGTTTTTCTTGCTTGAAGAGTCGGAAGCACTTGAAAAGTCGGAAGTTTTTTCGCATAACTAATCGGAAGTTTTAGAGGAGACACTACGATTCAACCCTTCCTCCTCCTTCCTGCACGATCGATCCTTCCTTCTTCTACTTACAGTTATTTATTCAACAAATCCATATCAGATCCGTTCCCCTCCCCGATACCTTCTTCCCAAAGAAAAAAAACCTAATCGCCTCAGATCCGCGCCCCCGCTCTCTCGCCTCAGACCCATGCCCCTCAGCATCGGCACCAGCACCGATCCCAGCAAAGATGCGCCCCCCTTAGCATCAGCACCGATCTGATATGTAAATTGTAAATTCTTCCTTCTTAAGGGCTTCTATGTAAGCACAATTTGGGGATTTAATCTTTTCCTCCTTCTCGGTAGTGATTTTGTTTTTCGCTTTTTTCATGTTCTTTTTTGTTCTCAGTGTAAAGAAACCCTAGCTATTGGTTTTAATGGCACAGTTAGTAAATATGAAGAAATCTATGAGGTATTTTTAGTGATAGTAGACTGAATAGTCCTCATCAGATAAAGTTTTTCATCAAGGAACTTCAATTCCAAATCAACTCTATTCTATTCTATTCTACTGAATTGAAATAAATTTTTGATAGATTTTCTTCCGATCAGACTATGATCAGTGGTAAAACTGTAAATTGAATGAAATTTTAGGAACTCTTTTCATTTATTCTCCATTGAATTGAACTCTATTTTTGTTGTTCCGATCATAGCCTATTTCTTTGTTTCCCGTAATGGAAAAAAATCACGATCCCCAATTGTGCCACGTCTTTGTTTTGTTTCAAAAATAAACGTATTGAGTTGTTTATCCATATTTTCTTATTTGCTTTATTGAAATTATTTCTTATTTGATGTATTTTTTTTTTTTACTTATAGTTCATTTAGACTAATAAATCATAAATTGCAGTCAAAAGTGGAGACTGAGGAAGCTATAAAGGGATTTGAAGCAATAATAAATACAATGGATGAAGAATTAGCGCGCTTCCAGGAGCAAAAAACGGTTGATTTAGGCCTTGCTATTCATAAATTTGCAAAGGGTCAGGCCAAGCTGGCACATGACGTGGCTGATGCTTGGAGGGGTAGTGTTCTGCCAAAGCTTGAGGCTTTGTAATTGTAAGAAAACTTAAGATATTAATTGTAAGACAATGGTGAGTTTTCTAATTGTAAGAAAATATTAATTGGTCCAATCTTGTTTATGCTGTTTTTTATTTTTCATCTTTTTTTTTTATTTAGGAGTTTTCTAATTAGAAGAAAGTATTGGTCCAATCTTAATAATGTTTTCTTATTGTCATTTATTTTCATTTAGAGCATTTGTTTAGCCTAAAACATTTTTCATAATTTAATTGTATGTTTGTTTTGGTAGGTTGCTCTCAAGAGTGTGAAGATATACACTGTAATTAGTGACGACACAATAAATTTGGTTGATAAGGTGTTTTTTTAACATATGGAGTAGCTTCAAATTTTCTAAGGCCTCTCCTAATAAAGGTGGTGGCGTTTGTTAGTACAATTTGTGCTTATTTGTGCTTATTTCCACCCCTCTTCGATTTCCTACTCTTTTAGTACAATTTGTGCTTATTTTGATCGATTTTTGTGCGGATCCTTCGACAGATCGTGTAATTAGAAATACCAGGCTAGAAGATGGTGGCCCACGATACCAGGCTTATAGTTGGTTACCAGGAAAACCAGACTTGTCGATGCGTACCAGTTTACCTGTCCTTTCTTAAGTTAAATTGGGTAAAAATATAAAATATCTGCCTCGAGTCTGCATTTAAATGTATTTTCGCAACATTATGTAAGTGCATTTTTGCATTTTTTTTTTGCCAAAAAAATTGATACATTATTTAGTGTTCTTCTGTCGATGCGTACCGGTTCAGCTGTCCTTTCTTAAGTTAAATTGGGTAAAAGGACAAAATCTCTGCCTCGGTCCATAACGTCCAGCACTGTAGCAACTTTTTTTTTTTAGGTTTTGGTTTCATTTTCTATTGTTCTTCTGCAAGCGATGACAGATGGAAACCCAAAAACAATTAACAATGTTTTTTGCACCTCTAGGAAAGCGTCTGGAGAAAACCTTTCAACAAAAGAATAATAAAGAGACAACCGGACTATTCTGTGTTGGTTAGATTCTGAAATGAGAATCACTGAGATATGAGATGAGAATGACAACATTACACAAGATAGTCATAATATATGAAGGCTGGAGATATCTCCCTCTTAGTGGTACAGTCAAGAGGCTAAGGATCATGAGGCACTGTGATGACCATGCTCTAAGTGAGTGGATTTGCTTTTTATCTCCCTTTCTCATACATTTACCAAGTCAAGTAAATAAACATAAGGTCGATTTATAAGGTTTGGCATTTGGAATAGTCGGTTCGCAGGTTGTCAGAGGACCAACTTGCCATTTCCCTGCATCTCCTGGGTCATTTTGTTCAATTGAGCCTTCTCCTGACATCTTTGTGTCTTGTGGGAGTCTTGAAACCAGTAAGCATGATTGCTATCAAAATTTGTTCAATTTCAACACATAGCACAGTAGTATACTGTGCTATGGTTCTGAGTCTTGTGATTTTCACCTCAGTTCTCCACATTTTGATAGTGAGATGATGGTCAAATTACATGTTCCTGGGGTGTATGTGCATCCATTTGTGGTTTTTACATGAATTTTTACACTATTATTTCATTCAACTTAGGCACATGACTTAGCTGGTATAAACCAGTTTTGCCTTTTCTGACAAGCTAATTTCATAATTTTGCTGAGATTGATTGCTATGACCAGAAATGCTCATACTATATGCCCATTTAATTTCAAATTTTATGGAGATATATTGCTATGATGAACAGTTGATTTTCTGACTGACAGATTCCAGGTTGACAGCAGATTTCTGTACCAGTCCCATTTTCAGAGTATGAACTTCCAACAATCACTAAAAATAATAGAAAATTCCAAAGCTGTACTGGTACACTTATAATATGTCATGATGATGAAATGGGGACTGGTACGCATATAAACCTGTACTGGTATGCATAAGAACCGTTACTGGTACAATTCAGACCTGGTACAATACTGAGAAGACACAGCATGGTGAACTGGTACGGGAAGACCCGATACTGGAATAACATGGCATGTGCTGGAGGCGGATTTCATCTCTACTGATCCAACTTACAATTTTCTGCTTTCTTGTAATCTTTTTCTTCTTTGTTTTAGCTCAATGTATTGGGCTCAAAATGCCTCTGATTCTTGTAAAATAATAATGAACAAGTAATGTTATGTTATTATTTAATCTATTTCTTTCATTGTATTATCAATAATTTTATTAATAAAAATAATTGTATTATTAAAAGAAAAATGATATCCCACAACTAATCTTATTGTACAACCGAACACCCACTTCATAATCAGTTCCGTGCGTACTTGTATCCATGGGTTGCTACTTTTTCAAAAATGGATTCTCATTCTTGTCAAATTTCATTCCGTACAATCTCATGACAAACGAACATGCTTTTATAATATGTTCCGTTGCAACGCACGGGCACGATACTAGTATTGAATTAAGCACTTATATGAGAACCTAAATTGGCGCAGTTTGTGCTCATTTTTTTTTATATATGATATATGTAGTCGATAATTATTCAACAAGTTAATATGTACTTATTGATATATATTGTAAATTAATAAATAAAAATAATATTGAGTAGGCGGTAATGATGATTAAGGCCCTTGTGAGAGTGGGAAGAGGTGGTATGTGAAAATTAAGTTCATTCTTAAATTCACTGAAATTCAAATTCATTATGAATCTATTCAATTAAAAAAAATGTATATCAATTTCTACAATGCACTAAAAGACTAATATTACTTATTTTAAAAGAGTTTTGGTTGTTTTTTGACTTGCTCCAATATCATAGTTAGAAAATTGCAATTCCTTTCTTCAAATATAATATCAATAATAATATTTAGCTCCAAATTTTTAATGAACTTGACTATCATCAATATTGAAAATTTCTCAAGCAATATTTATTCGCGTTGGAATGGCATTCCTTTAATAGAAAACTTAACCTAACAAAGAAATCCAACAATCATTCGAAGTCAAACTGACCTAAACCTGACCTGAACCGGGCCCGTCCAATTGCCACCTTTAATATTTATTGTGCCAATGAAATTAAGAAAAAAAAAAATTCTTGAAAATCATTCTAACATTGCAAATCACTGAAATAAAATCTGCATTCGTTGCTCTAGTTTAGTCTCCTTGGGTTTCCCACAAGTCGACCCCTTCCCCTGAACAAACCCCAAAATAAACATTGAATAAAAATAAAAATAAAATAAAGAAACAATAATAAAATTCTCCCACACTAGTAGAAAATGTACAAATAGTATCGCTCCATCAAGATCGGACTTGACAAATATTAATATTAATATTACTTATTTTAAAAATGTTTTGGTTAACTATCATCAAATATTGTATTTTGACTTGCTCTAATATCATAGTTAGAAAATTGCAATTCCTTTCTTCAAATATAATATCAATAATAATATTTAGCTCCAAATTTTTAATGAACTTGACTATCATCAATATTGAAAATTTCTCAAGCAATATTTATTCGCGTTGGAATGGCATTCCTTTAATAGAAAACTTAACCTAACAAAGAAATCACGCCTTTGTTTTCCATGTCTCATAATTTTTGCATGCATGTCATGATAAATTTTGTGATAGGTCTAGTTTAGATCTACCAGTTTCATAAATTTTACATGTCAACATTAATTAAATTCTAGACGTGTATTATTTCGTATTACTGGCAACTAATAGAAATTCTAGATGTGCATTGAGACCTACAAATACAAAAATCAAAATGTGACTGAGGGATCATTGGCAAGAAATTATATACGATCACAAAAACTCTATGAGCTTAAACAATACTAAAACAACTTGACGACATTCTCCAATAATAATATTTATATACAAAATATTATTATTGTGATGCATAGCAAAATGGAAAACCAAATTACTAAATCAATACACCAAAGGAGATACACGAATCTACCAAATTAGATATTTAGATGCAATAATGTGTATTCAGATCAAGATCGGATTAAAGACCATTTAAACCATAATTCAGACTGACCTAAAAATATCAACAATTTTATATGGCTACTTGTCATTTTTGTCATTTCAAGTCAATCTAGCTAGATCAACCTGATTTGATTGAATGTCAACTATTGACCTCAAATATATTTAGCAGTTACTCTACAAATACATATCCTAAATTTTTTTTTCGTACGAGTTATTAGATAGAAAGTATAAACATCACACTCATACAAGCTCTAAATTGATAAAGTTCCAATTCAAATTATTCTAAAATTTAATCCCTAAATGACATATTTTATTCTTCTACAATGAAGCCTTATATATAGCTTTAATGGCTTCTACTAAAAAAAAAGACGAAAGTTTTTTTTTTTCTTTAGAATTCAAGGCAGTTGCTGCCTGAGTTTTGCATTAGCCAGTAAAGACATCATGCCAGGTGCTAACAGTGCCTTAGCCATAGATTGCCTTCTACCATAATCTTATGTACCAACAGCCAAAGAGGAAGTTCTTCGCCTCTAAAGATACCTTCGTTTCTCTTTTTCCAGATGAACCACGTCACACCCATGAACCATGCGATCCACATAGCTTCCTTCATCCTGTGTTTGTTTCTCACACCTTGCAAAGATGATAGCCAGATTTGTTGCACTGTGGCATCCGGTTTGAACAAACTGAGATTCATCTGAGCCTGCAATGTTCTCCACACTTGCACTGCATATGCACACTCGAAAAACAAGTGAATGGAAGTTTCAATAATTCTCGATTGACACATAACACACCAAACCTGAACATTGGTTTTTTCTTTTCAATAATAACTCCTGTGTTAGTGTCCTTTAACGTAGCATTAGGTAAATAAAAATTATGGCTGAGCTAGGGCATTTAGCACTCCACAGATTAATTGTTGATAGCCCATTTAATCATACCACCTGATATGAGTGCCTCATATGCAAACTTTGCAGAATAGTCCCCTGAACTTCCCCATATCCACATAATCCTCTAATGCTTGGTTGTTGCGGCCAAGGCAAGCCGTCACCATAAGATCTCAATGTAAATTCATACCACTTGTGGCACGGAAACGAGATTGCCTCTCCATTTCCTACTTCCCATTCTGTACACTATTGAAAGATTGTTTTTATTTTACCCAATTGTGACCGAAAAAATGAACCATTCCTCAACCATAATATATTATGACTTATGAGACCAATATTGATTTCACGGTGCAGTTGTAAATATAGATATTTCTTAAATAGTATGTGAATATCGCAGTGCTATTTCTTTGAGCTACAGAAGATCCATAAATTCTGCTCAACAAGAATCTTTAAGAAACTAGCTTCATTTTGCTCAACAAGAATCTTTAAGAAACTAGCTTCATTTTGCTCAACAAAACTCGTTAAGAAAGTAGCATTGTGTGTGGTTCAAACTCGTGAGTCCTCATTCCAGAAGTAGAATGTACATTAGACACTTTGTAATTTTTAAAAGTAAGATATATTACTTTTATATATATTTATTTAAAATACATAGTATAAAACTAATAGTTTATTAAATTTAACCGCATATAAACATATTTCAATTTATAGATGCACTCGTATTATACAGTGTCCTTCTACACATATATTTTTAAACAAATATTCAAATATTTTAATTTTTCTAACTAAGAAAGTGTATTAAATTCCTAAATTCTAGATATATCAGTAATATTAAAAATATTAACCAATCAAACAAATAGAAATTAATAAAAATGAGATTGAGTAGGCGGTGATAATGATCTAGGCTCCATGGTGAGCAGAAGGAGTGACATGTGGAGAAAATCACACCCATTCTAATTTGTCAACAAAATCGTGTTTATTGGCAAGCAAACAAAAATGAGCGACAGATACATATCGTCATTGTTCTTTTTATTGTACTATGTAATTTTAATCGACAAATATTTATAAAAATAATACTTAATTTAAAGACCTTTGGGTGTTTTTGACTTCCGCTATTATCTTATTTAGCAAATTACAATTTCTTTCTCCAAATATAATATCAATAATAATAATGAGCTCCAAGTTCTTAATAAACATGATTATCATGAGTACAAAATTTCACGAGCAATGTTTATTCGCGTTTGAGTGGCATTGCTTCATTTAATAGATAGCTTAATCTAACAAAGAAATCACGCATTTGTTTTCCATGCCTCATATATTTTGCATGCATGTCATGGTAAATTTTGTGATTGGTCCAGTTGAGAGATTCATAAGTTTTACATGACGTGATTAATTAAATTCTATTGCTCACCACCGCTTAAAAAAAAATATATATAAATCAAATTGTTGGAGCTTTAAAAGCTGCAAACCTTCAAAAAATAAAATAAAAAATAAGCGGATGAACTCCCACATACAATTATCTCCCAAGTTTCAATGCTTCGCTAAATTCTATTGCTCCCACATGTCTTAATGTATCATCTAATGGTTTTTTCTCCGATTTGCTATTAATGCAGCTAACAATCAAGGTCATCTTGCCTCTTTTTATAGAAACCCAAACTAATGCCTACAGATTTATGCCATTTCTGAACTACTCTAAGCGGTTTTTGGTTTACTCCAATATCGCAAGCAAAGTCAAATGCAGTCACTTTCTTCCAAAATAATATTGTATAATATTAATATTTAGTTCCATACAATATATGAACTTCATCTCTATTAGTAAAAGTTTCTCAAGGGGTGGATATATAAGCTGCAATAGAATGAGGCATCCGGTCATCTAATCAGGAAGCTTTACCTAACAAAGAAATCATGCATTTTTCATCTTCCAAGCCTCATAAATTTTATGATTAGATGTATTTTCATATTGTTTTTGTTAGCGTCTTGCATTTTCGTCAAGTAATGCAGTTAATGAATTGCAATAACAAATGATTCAATCTTAATAACAAGAATTGAGCCGAATTTAAATATAGAGAGGCTATACATCATCTGTGAAATTTATTTTTAATAAAATGTAAATTTCATATAACACAAAACAAAATAAGATTCTTCACTATTTCATTACACAAATAATATACAAATAATAAACATCTATATATCAAAAATCAAATAAAGAGCTAATTAATACAAAAAAAAGTTCAATTAAATTTCAACATGATCCGCCCGGTGTAATTCGCCACTTGAAAGGACACCTCCATTGTTTTAAGAAATTAAGTGGATTCAACAAAACAAACGTATTGTAAAATATTTAGAACCAAACAATTTGGATTAAGATAAAGATCGGATTATAGATCATCTTAACCTTCGGGCCCACCTAAAATTTTAACAATTGTATATACCATTTGGATGATCAAATTAACAACTTAACAAAATATTTATATCTTTAAGTTTTGAGCAGGGATATACCACTAATTAAATCTAAACCCTTCATTACAATTGCAATGTATGGCTAGATTTAAGTTTGTATTGCATTTTATTCTTCTATAATTAACTTTTACTATCAATAAAAATATAAATAGAAAGTTAAAATAAATGAAATAGAATAAATAAGAAAGTATCGCCGGGCTTCTTTTCTTGCTGCCTCAACATTCAACTAAATTCATTGAAATGAGAAAATAACACTAAAAGAAACTTTCTTAAGACACTCAGGCCTCTAGTGAGAAAAAAGATCAGATTATCTTTAATGGATCTATATCTTTTGCCAATTTTTTTATTTTAAATACATAGGACGGAATTTAAAAATCTAGAATTAGCCGCAACCCGTGAAAGAGGCATATCATGTGCTTTCGTCTCTAGTGAGAAAAAACGCTTACATATATATCTAGATTTGTATCCTCTGAGTTCAACTCAAAATTTGAGTTAAGATCAACACTGTGTTCTTTATATCTGCACGAATATTAAAAGACCGTGTGCGCTAATGCACAGGATGCGGATTGTGTATGTGGTATGATTAATTTTTATTTAAATACTTATTATATATATAAAAAGATCGGTCTCTTTTTTCACCTGGCTATTCCTCTCTTCCTTCAACATCTTCTCAACAAAATGGTCATTTAGTTAATTCAACTGAGCTGGGTTGCTGCCTATGGGCTGAAACTCGCCCACAATATATGAGTAGAGACAAGTGTTTTACTTTCATTTACTTAATGGTATATGCTTAACATTGCTATTACTATTGTATTACTTCAATTAGTTTCAGAAAAGAAGCAAATTGTACGCCATAATAAAAGATCATATTCAAACAAATCACAGAAAAAACAATCTAATAATAATATATAGTCATTTCCATAAAGAATCTATTTGTAACATATGCATGCAAGGGAAAAAACTAGCTAACTATATTCATGATTCCATAAATGGTGAAAAGTTAAAAGCCTATTATCATTAATACAGAAAAATAAATCGGTGGATAAATCTTCGTCATGATCATTTTACAATGAATAACTTATATATTCTTGAAAGTAGGACAAATTCTCATCAAATTATGAAATCCATCGTTCTGTGCAACGGCTTTTAAAACCTCAGGTGAGCTCAAAAATTTGATGCACTCTGCTTTAAGTTGACTGCAATTGTGTTGCTCAGCCAAAATTAATGTAGTTCCAACATTGTCCACACCAAGATCCTTGTTTGAATCATTTAATCATATATTTTTCAATTTTGTTTCTTTATTGATCATTTCTCCTCTAAATCGTTTAATGACATGTCTTGCTTGTGGAGAAAATTAGATATTAAATCACAATGATACTTCAAGATTTTTTTTCATGTTATATTTGATCCGTTTTTTTTTTGTTTGTTGTTGTTTCTTTTATTGTTATTTATTATTTGGATCTCTGTTTTTTTTTCATTTGTGTCTTTTATTTTCATTTAAATATATTTTTTCTTAATTTTGTGTGAATGTCAAACAAAAAGGTCCCTTCATATTCTTTCAATCTTATAACATATCCCGTTGCAATGGACGAGCACGATACTAGTAATTTACTATGAAGGTTTTTTTTTTAGTGCTATATCTTTTATACATCACAAACACATATGGGTCAAATTGGAACACATGATGTTAAAAAAAAAAGATTTGATTAATTAACACTGTAATATTTTTCAATTATCCCTCAGAATTTATGTTTTGGCATATAATTTGAGTTATATATACTAATGAAAAAAAAACCTAACCTAACATATCAAATTTTATTTAGAGATTTTATTGAGAACCAATGGATCAATAACTTTTTATATGTTTTTCATGCAATTACATCCATAACACGTTATTTCCATGATCCAAAAACTTTAGACAGTAGTGTTGCAAATTATTGTTCTTTACATTAATAAAGTAAACATTTGAAAAGCATGTGCCTCTCATCACAATTGATTATATTCATATAATTACCTTCAAGAAAAAAAAAGATATATCCAATTAAATGTAACAAATAAATTGGAATGACCATGTTTTTTTTCTTTTTCATTTTGTCATTTCATACAGTGCCTTCCAAGTTTGATACATCTTCACCCTGTATGATGTAGTATCAGCAAACTTGAAATCTACTAGAGATAGCCAATTGACTATATTCATATAATCAGTCTCAACAGATTATTTGAATCATATTCATATAATAACTCGAGAGATTTAACAATTTCAATAATAACTAATGATGATATTAATCAATTAAATGTTTTGATTCAAAATATATATTCAAAATAATACTTAATAACAATATTTAAATTTATTTACGACATTCTGGTAATACACAAATTTTTGACTTGTTCCAATATCTTAGAAAATTGTAATTTTTTTCAAAATTTATATCAGAAATAATATTAGTTCTAAATCCTTGATAGAGTCGACTATTATGCATATTGAAAGTTTCTCAAGCATTGAGATTGATTATGTTAGA
The DNA here is from genome assembly GCA_025461125.1 of Carex kokanica. NCBI lineage: Eukaryota > Viridiplantae > Streptophyta > Magnoliopsida > Poales > Cyperaceae > Carex > Carex kokanica. Next base: position 94,494 of record JAJGRX010001019.1, read on the forward strand.
GTAGCATTGCTTCGATTTAATAGAAACCTTAACCTTACAAAAGAAATCACACATTTCTTGTTTTCCATGCCTCATAAATTTTGCATGTTATCATAAATTTGATTATTGGTTCCAGCTTCTACTGATTTAATTAATTAATTAGCTTCGACTTGAGTAATGCAGTACAGCATTACTAGCACTGAAAAATTGGAAAGACAGCGAATGTAAATTTTATGAATACATTTTGAGAATATATATTGGATCGTGGATATCGATTGGTAGCCCCAACTCGGTCACCTGGAGAATTCAATAATTTATATTGACTTTTTAATTATTGCCAATCTAGACCCTCTAATTAATTGAAATAAAATAGATAAATAAAATTTGTGTTCGGTTTTAGAAAATATAACTGAATTGACTGAATTAGAACTAAACCAATAACCATACCGAACTAAATTTTGTTTTATTCGGTTGAACCGAAATAAAAAATTAATTATAAAAATAAATAATTTTTATTAATTTTTTAATAAAAAGTGACAAAACCTTGAAGGCGCACGTGAAAGCGTGCCTGGTGACTACGCTAGTGCGACACAAAAGGGGTTTGATTGCTCGGGTCTGGGGTGCGGTACAATTTTAACAAATTTAGTCAGTTCGGTTTGACTGGTTTTAAAAATTACTAAACTGAACCGAACCAAATAATTAAGCGGGTTTAAAAAAATTAACATGAAATGCGAATTTAACAGCAAAACACATTTGGCACTATATTAAATTAGCCAATTCTGCAACATGAGAAATATGCTCCGTTTTACAGTTCCATCTTCTCCTATAATAGGTCTGTATCCCCTGCTGTACAGGACTGAGTACAATAATCTAAGCCGGTCCATTTTGAAATTCGTGCGAGATTTCATTAATTGTACTGGATCTGAATTCTACTATTACATCCATTATAAATTTTACCCTTATACATTTCCGGATAGTTCTAGTAGATTTCAAGCCTACTAATACTGCATCACACTGGTGAAGGTGTATCAAACTCGAAAGGCACTTTATGAAATGATAAAAAGAAAAAAAAGGCATCGTCATTCCCATTTATTTGTTACATTTAAGAATAGAAAATAAAAAGTTGACTACTCCAAAAATCAGCAGCAATTTTTTTCTAATATAATTTTGTTTGATATATAGATGTTTTAACTCAATTTCGCTCTTTTAACATTGTTGTAACAATAGTGGAACATGATACTATTATGAATCAAATTAGCAAAAATTGTTTGAGAATATGTTTCTACTTTAAAAAAAATGGTAAATTGTAATTTAATAAATTTCTTTAAGCAATTAATTATATAATTTATTAGATCCAATTTTTCAACGACCAATATTCTTGAAGTTTAAGGTACGTACTATATAATAACACTAAAACCCATAACTTTTTATTTAATTAAACATAATCGGCGCTAAATAACAATTATAAAAAAAAGTATAAAATAAACAGTTGAAAACTCTTAAACAAAATAATACATGACAACTATTTTATCCTACAAAGCAATTAACGCAACTATTTTATCCTCAGAATGAGCTCATGGAAACTGCTTTGGAGATTATAGAGAGATTGATATTATAAAAATTGAAAATCGAGAAATTTTTCTTGCATGTCATGTTCTATTTTGTTCTATATTTCTAATATTCCTCATAAAGTTTCTACTTAACATCGAATAAGGTTAAAATGCCTTATTATTTGTGTGTTCCAAACATGCCTTATTATCTGTTTTTAAATTAGTTCAAATAGTCGATCAATCCAAACAACTCAACTTGAATTGTAGGCATGTGATACTTTTCGGGATAGTTCTAGTGGATTTCAAGCCTACTGATACTACATCATCTGGTGAAGGTGTATCAAAATTGAAAGGCACTGTATGAAATGATAAAAAGAAAACAAAAGTATGACCATTTCCATTTATTTGTTACATTTAAGATTATAAACTAAAAAATTGACTACTCTAAAAATCTCTAAACTTTCAAATATTCATACAAGATAACTCTCTGCTATTTGCAGATATATGAGATCCAGTTCCACACTATAGAAGAATGCTAATAAAAACATGTGATTAAACTAAATCTAAAGTTTCATTGAAATTACATAAGTATTGCCACATTGTATCACAAATTTACTAAAAATATCGTTGAATTATACAACCATACATTTTACATGGCTTCTACTAATTAAAAATGAATTATAAAACCACTGAACGACTCCCTCGTTAAACCAAGCACCATTTCAATTTTTGGGGTCTTCTGACCCGCCAGGCGGAACGCCATTAAGCTGGTACAATCAATTTAATTTTTTATGTAATTATCAAATCTTTCTTGAAGCAAATCACGTATAGGTATTATTCTTAAACCCTCGAAACAATAATACTATCAGCATAACAAATTCTTTTCTAGCTTGATTGTAATTTATCATACATGTTCCATTATTAAGCTCTTTTGCATAATTCTCCAACGGTTGTTATTTGTAATGCAAATCTATACCGTCTCCACGAATTATTTGAATAATTTTTAGTCATTTGGCTTACGGTGATAGCCATAAAGCCATAATGACTCGAAAGATTTACGATTTTCAATACTAATTAATAACGATAATAAACTATTAAATGTTTTGATTCAAAATATATTCAAAATAATACTTATTAATGATATTTAAATTTATTTACAATATTATGCTAATATACTAATTAGTAAATCCCCCTTTTGTTTTTTATTTAATTATGAACTTTTGGATATTTTTGACTTGCTCCAATATCTTAGAAAATTGTAGGGTTTTTTTTTTCAAAAATTATATCCGAAATAATATTAGTTATATTGTAACACCGTGAATTTTTAAAATTCAGATTTAATTAAAATGATAAGTGGTAAATCGAATAATATATATATACGTATATACGAATCTAGTGACGTGGATGGTGAACAATAATTATACGATAATTTGTGTTAAGAGAGAAGAGTAAAATGTGTAAGATTTTCAATTATATCGAATATGGGACAAGTGTGAGGTTTTATTTGCAAAATTTGAAATTTACAAGTGGGGCCCTTTTGTCATTCCTCCTTTCTTCTTCTCTTTTCTTCCTTTCTTTTCCTGCACCCCTCCTCCTCTTCTTTTCCTGTTTCGCCAAAGAGAGAAAGAACGAGAGAGTGAGAGAGAGTGAGAGAGAGACCCCCCGGTGACCATTTCGCCCAAAAATCGAGATTCCGAGAGAGAAGCTTGAATCTCGCACCCTCACCCGATTGGTTGGTAAATTTCCTCTCTATTTCTCTCTCATTTCGAGTTTTCGTATTTCTAGGGTTTCGGTGAAAACCCGTAGAATTGCACCAAATTGATTGTACTATGCCTTTGTTGTTTCTAAAGTGTTTATTTGTCGATTTCGTGTTCCAATTTGTAACCAAATTTCTGATTTATGGATTTCCCCGAAATCGATTTGAGTTTTGGTACCGTTCTCTTGAATTGAATCAAACCTGACCCGAATTGTGTTTGTGAGTGAGTCGGTGCCCTAATGACTAAGTTAATCGATAACCAAACCGAATTGTGACTATTTATGCCTTAAACCCTAGAATTAGTGAATACGTAAAGTTAAGGGTTTAATCCGCAAAAGTGTCTGAATTTGAGTGAATTGACCTGTGAATAGATCCGCACGAGCACGCGTAGTGGAATAGACGAGCTTATTGAGTCGCAAGATCGCGGACCCTCTAAGTGCCCTACATAACCAGGTGCGGGGGTTCACGGGATCTGTTTTGGGATTTATTTCGTAGAACTAAATAACGGTGCATATAACTTATATATTGATGACTTGATTGAATATACGTTGCATATCATCATGTTGAATCTCTGATTGAAAGCATTAGTTGTCGCATTTGCATGAATTGCATATTAATATAATTGAATTGTTATATCTGTGATGATTCTCATGTTGGTATGGTTTATCGATTTCTGTTCTATCGTGTTGGATAAGTGAATGGAACCACAGTATTGAATTGAATTGAATGATTGAAGTGAACAGTGAATTGTAAAGTCTAATTAGCTACTAGACTTTACTCCAGGACCCTTATGCGCATCTGGTGAATGGCCCTAGTGAACCCAGTACCGGTTGGGTAAGGGATAAGTGTATTGTGATTGTAGGTAGTGAAATTGTGGTTCAGTGGTTCAGTGATTTAAGTGATTCAGTGAAAAGTTTATTTGTTCTCGTTTAACAAAGTGATATTCTGTTGCATAGTCGCGAGATATGCTAGTGATTATTCGAATTGATTTTGTGATGTGAATGTATAACTTGAAACCAGGTAAGAGAATTGTTAAGCCAGATAAGATAGATTGTTGATATCTATCGTTGTTAACCGGACTGTGCAAAGTTACTAGTTAAGCCCCAAGAATTCTGGAAATCCTTTGATTACTTTTGAATGAAATAATAGTTGGAATTCGTTTGAATCGGTGTGAGCATATGCATGTTATCTTGACTGATTGATTAACTGAATAATTAGATGCGGTAATTGTTTAGTTCTAGTAATGGATTTCTTACAAATCCAGTAGCCCTATAAATTCCGCACTGAGAAAACGGATGACAAGTTTTCTCACCCCCATCCCTTCGGGGAATTTTTCTTCTTTTTAAATAAATGTGTGCAGGTAAACGCGAGTAAAAAGGGGCACTCGGGCGCGACAAGTGAGGCCTAAGCCGCATAGATAGGGTATGCCCTGTAGATTTAACCATCCCGGTATTTTGTGGTGTAACCAAATTAAAACAGGCCTTGTTATTTGTAAATTTGATAAGACATGATGTTTTTGCGAAATATTTATGAATACGTTGCTTGATCGTTTTCGTTTATTTTGATTTTAGATTTGCATGGTTTAAATGTCTTAAATACATGTGTTTAAATTGCTAGTGAAATGGGGTTAGATTGTTTACATAATAAGGGGATTGATCGGGTTTGAAAACGGGGTTGAAATGGCATGAAATGGGCAAAGGAATGAATTTCTGTAGGCTTATTGCGGGCCGCAATAACTTTATTGCGGGCCGCAATAAAGGAGACAGAGCCAGAAAATGGCTCTGGATGAATCTGTGTATATTATTACGGGCCGCAATTAATTGATTGCGGGCCGCAGTAAAGGATACAGAGCCTAAAACCCAGCTGAGAAATTTGTATATGGATTGCGGGCCGCAACCATTTTCCTTGCGGGCCGCAACGACAGTGGGGTTTTGAGTCAGAGGAATTATTGCGGGCCGTAAGAGGGGTGGTTGCGGGCCGCAACAGCTTGAGTCAGAAATTCGAGTAGAGGTTGCGGGCCGCAATGGGTGTTCTGAATTCACTGTTTTGAGTATAAATGGACCGAATTGAATCGGATTTGAACCAAATTTGTTTTAAATCAAATCATATGATATGTGTATAAATTTTAAAGTGTTTGGTTGAGTAGATTATATCGTACATGCCTTGTGAATATACGGGCAACTGTATATTCACGGCGAGAACTGCGCGACCCCCTGTTCCGGGGTGTGACATATATATACTAGATAAAGTCGTCTATTATGCATGTTGAAAGTTTCTCAAGCCATGAGATTATTTATGTTAAGAGTAGCTAGCATTGCTTCGATTTAATAGGAACCTTAACCTAACAAAGAAATCACACATTTCTTGTTTTCCATGCCTCACAACTTTTGCATGTCATCATAATTTTTGTAATTGGTTTCAGTTTCTACTTATTTAGTTAATTATCTTCGACTTGAGTAATGCAGTACAGCACTAGTGGATTACAAAATTAGAAAGACAGCGAATGCAAATGTATCAGATAAAATAAACTTATTAACTGAATCAAAACTGACCCAATAAACAACCGAACTAACTTTCGGTTTGTTCGGTTGAATAAAAATAAAAATAATAATAATAAAAATAAACAAGTTATGTTAATTTTTTTAATTGTTAACTAACAATGACAAAAAACCTGGCAAATTGTGTACAAATGCGAAGGTGCGCGTGAAGGTATGCATGAAGGCGTACGTATGTGAAGGTGCACGTGAAATTGTGCATGAAGTGCGCCTAACAACTGCACTAGCACGACGCGAGAGGGAGAGGGGTTCGATTGTGGGGTCTAAGGTGCGAGACATGTTTAAAAATTTTGGTCACTTTGGATTAACCAGTTTTAAAAAATACTAAACCGAACCGAACCAAACAATTCAACCAGTTTATAAAAAAAATTAGAAAAACGGATCGGATTTAATGAGAAAACATGTCAGGCACTGCTAAAATAAAAATAGAATTAAGAGTTCCATGTTCTTCTGATACAGATAATTAATTACTAAATAATAAATTGTTATAGTAATTAAGAAATAATTAAAATAGTGAAAAATCTTATTTTGTGTATTATAACATTTATATTTTATTAAAATTTTAAAAATGATGTTTATTCTCTCTATATTAAAATTCTGCTTAATTCTTGTAATGATGTTTAGCCTCTCTAAAATTTGTTAGCTAAATAAAACAATTTGAAAATACATCTAATCATAAAATTTATGATGCATGGAAGACGAAAAATGCATGATTTGTTTGTAATGGACATCAAGGTCATATAGTATATGGAACTAAATATTAATATTATATAATATTATTTTGGAAGAAAGTGACTGCATGCGATATTAATGGAGTAAACCAAAAACAATTGACAGTCGTTTAAAAATTGCATAAATCATTAAGTATTAATTTGATTTATACTGATAAAATTATGCAATTATTGAAAAAACAAAGTCCTCGATATTTTTAAAATTAAGTCGGATGATTTAATTTGTTTCCATCTTGTGTGCTAGTTGTGCAATCATCATAATAGAGGGATCACTCGGAAAGTTTGTTATTTTGATAATTTTGCCAGTTTTCAAAACTATGACAAGATCAATATTGTTAAATAAAGATTAACTAAATTGTCTATTTACTTGTTTAGGATAGAATTTGATAATCGGATGGCGATTTGCATCATCCATCTAAGATTTAGTATAAGAAACAGTGGTGGGGCTAGAAATAAAGGTTGATGATGGACAATGGAAAGAACCATGACCTAATCTACCAAACTTGAAGCAAACAAGAGAGTTGGTACAAGAAGAGGCAAGATGGCCTTAACTGCAGCTATGATTGAAATTGGTGATATAATGTGGAACCATCAGTACAAAAGGAGATGTAAACTCGTTACGAAACAATCTTTTTTTGCGGTTTGTCTGCTTTACTACAATTTTAATTTTTTTACATTTTTCTGTTGCAGTCAATACATTCTTAGATTTTAAATTTGAAGTGATTTAGTGCAAAAACAAGATATTACTAAGTATGGATTGGTCCGTTCCTAATCGCCGACATACATACATTGTGGTTATTTTTGTGTACCTCCTCCGACTATGCATGCACTATGATGCATACTATATATTTTTTTTTTCTTTTTATGGGATGTTTTTAGGCTCGTGGATTTTATCAAATGGTATCCACATCATTTTAAAAAAAAAATACGATATTAATAACTTCTGCAATTATTTCTTTCTTTGATCTAATTCCAAAATTTAAAAATAACATTTAATAAATAATTTTTTTTTCCAGCCATCTGATTGCAACCACATATATAGCGAGTTCAAATTACATACAAAATAATGATCAGTTCCAATTTATGGTGTTTCAAACCTCTCTAGTTTGAACCAAGATATTTTAAATGATGCATTAGAGTTGAAATTAACATAGAAAATAAAGATGAGTTCCAATTTATAGTGTTTCAAACCTCTAGTATGAAACAAGAGATTTTCAATGATGCACAAGAGAGAAAATAATGGAGGCAAGGAACACCCCGTGGTGGGTGCCGCAACTCGCACGCATTTGTTAGCGTTTTCATTTTCTTTTTTTTCTTTTTTTTTTTCTTTTTTGAGGTGAAGCCCCTAGGCTGTTTGTAAGTGATTTTCTCTGGAAGCAAATGCATAATTCATTTATGTGGCGCGCCACACATCAGTGAGCGATGGTCTCAGGATCCAACGGACAGAACAGCTCGCTCGGAGCCCTGGATGACCCCATACCGTGGTTTATTTCCAACCTTGTCATGAAGCCCATCTTTATTAATATCATTTAAAAAGAATAAGCTTGTCAACCATTATACTTGTTGAGTTGTTTCAACAAGTAACTCCGCATTTTTCTAAATTAGCCAATAATAATTAAACCCCTCAATAATGATTATACACCTAACGAGTCAGAAGCTAATTGATCCCTTAATTTTCTAATTCTCAACAATCCATAAAGAATGGACAACTAAATTCATTGCAATGATAAAGAAATCTTAACCACAATAATTCATTGCAATCCTATTATTTTATAATTAGAAAAAACGGTGCGACTGATTTAAATAATTATTTGTGTTTGCTATTTTAAAAAATAAGCTTGTCAACCATTATGCGGACCAGATCATTTAATTATTATTCACTAACTACACATAATAATTACTCGTATTAGTTTCATTAATTATTATCTTAGAGAATGTCGCTAGGTTGCTTGATATATTTTTAAGTTACAGATTTTTTTCTAGTATATAATTAATTTACACTTTCTTTGTTCGCTAGATTGCTTGATATCAAACCCCATCATGTCTCAATAACATGTTGGTTTTTGGGGTGCAAATTAAAAAGATGCACATGCAGCTACAATTTTTTTGACTTCATTCAGTAACACCAAAATATGCACAGCTACAATTTAATTAATGATGGCATGCAAAATTTATGAATCTCTTAACTGAAATCATTCAAAAAATTTATGTAGACACGCAAAATTTATGAGGGATGGAAAACATATGTGTGATTTATTTTGTTAGGTTATGCTTTCTACTAAATGAAGCAACCCCACTCTAACGATAATAAACATTGCTTGAGAAACTTCCAATATACATCATGGTTAAGTTTATTCAGGATTTTGAGCTAAATTTATTATCGACATTATTTTTGAATAAAAAAAAACTACATTTTTCTAAGCAAAATATTGGAGGAAGTCAAAAAAAAAAAAAAAGTTTAGGTTTTATCTTAGGTTATGCTTTTTGTGATAATCTTGGTGCGACTTTCCTTGCTGCCAACCCAGTTCATCATTCACGCACTAAACACATTGAGGTCGACATTCATTTTATTCGACACTTGGTAGCCTCTCGTCGTCTTTTGGTACAATTCATGTCTTTCCAAAATCAGATTGCTGATGCTCTCACACAAAAACTAGGTACTTCTCGATTTACCAGTTTGCGTACCAAGCTCTGTGTCCTTTCAGCTACACAGGACTTGAGGGGGGTGATAGAAATAACACAGCTTTGACCACAGTCAAAGGTTGTTAGCAATTCTGTTAAGAAAGGTTGTTAGGCAAGTTTGTTAGAGAAGTTGTTAAGTATCTGTTAGCTGATACTGTAGGCTATATATAGCCCTATTTGTAAATGTAACAATAAAGGAAAATCAATAACAAACATTCCTTTCTCTCCTTCTCAATTTACCATTCTTCAACATCAGTATCACATCACGAGGCAAATTAATTTAGGACTTAAATTACTGATTAATAGCTAATCCCTTCGTTTTATCAGGCCAGATCTTGTTCATGAATCTTCTTTCCTCATCACGTACTCTTCAACTTCATTTATTGCATTGATATATTTCTAATATTTCTTTAGCATAGATTTAGTAATGTTGTGTTATTCTTCATAGTAAATGTTTATTTGGTATACAGGAAAACCTCACAACACATCAGAAAAACATTGAACCACTAGTGGAAAAACGCACATCAGCATTGCCCTATTAGGATCGGACTTTTCAATAATTCAATACTGATCTATATCTGGATCAGACTTTTTAAACAACTGATCTTGAAAGGGACAATCAGGATCGGCTAAATATAAACAACCGCTACTAAAAGTGCTGGCCATATCAGGATCGGTTCTTTACAAAGAACCGATCTTGATTATCCATTTATTAGCATCGGTTCTAATAATTAACCGATCCTGAATACTATTAGCATCGGGCATTTAATTAACCGATGTTGTTTCCTTTGTTTTAGAATCAGACCATATTTTAACCGACCCTGATGGACCATATTTTAATCGTGGGTCTCACTTTCATTTCGCGCCTAGGTATATTTTCTTCAGAACTTAGCGAATTTTCAAAATTCGGTCCTTGGCTCATTTTCAAAATTCAGTCTGTGGCTCACTTCGCCACTCACTAGGGTGAGGCGCCACCTGGGACGGCTCACTCCGATTACTAGGGTTCCTGCGAGGCGAGGTGGGGCGGCCGTCAGGCGAGGTGGGTCGACTCCGACTGGGCCGTGAGGTGAGGCGAGGCAATTAGGTGAGGCGAGGCAGTGAGGTGAGGTACTGATTCAGTACTTTCTCGGTACTGATTCGGTACCGACTCCGACTCCGACTGGGCCGTGAGGTGAGGCGAGGTGAGGTACTGATTTGGTACTTTCTTGGTACTGATTCGGTCCTTTCTGTTTTTTGATTTTGGTCCACTATTTTCTGTTTTCTGATGATTTTGCCAATAAGTTCTGATAATTTCTTAGATGAGTAATAATTTCTGATAATTTATGATAATCTGATACATATAGTTATGTACTGGTACATATAGTTACATACTGTCAAACTAGATACTGTCAAATCTTAAATGTGGTACAAGGTGTACCTCTAATTTTTTAGGTACTCCATATATACTCAAAATAGGTGGTACTGGTACATATAATGTGATTCATGATTAGCTTAATTACTTGTACTACAAGAAGTGGATGCAAAGGAATTTAATGACTGAAAAGGTGATTTGAGGTACTTGGCCCCTAGATATTTTTACTAGTAGTCTAAACTAACAAGGAACAAGGTTAAGTGCAAAAAAGAAAAGAGATTATGCAACGACTTGAGTCTGATTTCACTGAATTGGGGGTAGATTTTGGGCGACAGTATTAGGCGTAGCTTTTATTTTCAACTTTGAATGCTTTTTTTTAGAGGTCTATACAAATTAGGGTCGGTTATTAGTAATGGCCGATGCTAAAAGTCCCAATCAAGATCGGTTATATCAAAGAACCGATCCTAATTTGTATCAATTAGGGTCAGTTATTTAAATAACCGATCTTGATTGGGACTTTTAGCATCGGCTCTTTAACCGACCCAAATTAAATTCGACATTTGCATCACCCGGGTCAGCATTGCCTCTACGTCCGATCCTAATGTGCGTAAATAACCGATCCTGATGTGTGTTTTTCCACTAGTGAACATTTTTCTGGTTTGCTTTCAGGAATAAATTGCCGGACTTGATAAAAAAATATTTAGTGCAAACATTAACGGGCATGATAATAAATTCTCAGGTAGCTTTCTTTATTTGGAGAAGACTAGGTATATGGCATACCTTGCGTGGGACAAAATCACTAAGCCTATGTCTAATGGTGGTTTGGGGGTTAGGGATTTGGGGATGACAAATGATACTCTTCTTCTAAAGTTCGTTTGGAAGTTTGCAGCACACTCTGATGCTCTCTGGGCAAATGTGGTTCGGGCGAAATACTTACCAAGGAGTGAATTATGGCACTCCGCAAGGGTGTACAGGTGCACCAATTTTTGGAAAGCACTAATGAATCAGCGGGACACCCTACTGCCGTGGCTCACATGGCGCCTGGGGAATGGGGAAACATGCCGGGCTCTGGCACAGCCCTGGGCGGAGGGAACGGTGTCAGTTCGACCAGTAGGGCAAGAACAGCGATGTCTAAGGGTATGTGATCTGGTGGACGACAGCACTGCATCTTGGAAGATGGATAAGCTCTTTGAGATATATGGCTACACTACCACCTTGGCCATCCTTCAAAATACTCTACCTCCTCTTCCTCATGCGGGCGCGGATACCCTCATTTTCAAACATGCTACAAATGGTGTCTTCTCACTGAAGAAGGCATATCAACTTCTACAGAGGGGGGATCTCCAACCAGATCCTCAAGCTAAGCAGCTATGGGATTTGGTTTGGTCAAAAGGGACTGTTATGCCTCGAGTCAGGCTCCACGTGTGGAAGTTGTTAAACTCGGGACTCTCTCTGGGTTCAATCATTAATCGAAGGATACACTCAGTGGATCCTACATGCCAGGTATGTACCATGGAGGAGGAGAGTCCCACGCACCATGTTTTCCTATGTCAGTTTGCCAGACTGTGCCACTTTCTGGGCCCCTTAGCATTAAGGGTTGATGGTTTAACAGGTACTCTAACAGACATGTTCTTACATATTGGATCCGTATTGGGGGATGATCAATGGACAGCCTTTCTTAATTCCATTTGGTCCATCTGGAGGTGCAGGAATGATTGTTCTTATGGGGGAAAAAAAGTTGATCTCCTTAATTTCAAAAAATACTACTCCTCAATTGCGTGGGAATCAGAAATGTCCACCCTCTCCAATCTCCCGGGCAGGCAACACACTTCTCTCGAGATTGCTCAGCAGGAATCACCAAAAAGTTTTACCTGTTATATAGATGGAGCTTGGGTGGAAAGATGGAATGGGGGTATTGGCATACTTATCTTCCATCATGAAGAGCTTGTGGTATATCGATCAGCTAAGGCAGTGGGATGCGCACCGATAACTATTGAAGCCATCGCTCTCAGGGAAGCTCTCAACATGGCAATTCATCTCAGCATTCAGGAGTGCTCTTTTTACTCTGACTGCCTTTCTCTCGTCAAGGCGGTCACTGGTTCTACGCCACCTACACATGCCGACTGGAGGGCCTTTCCTGTCATATTCCAAGTTTGGCGTCTGTTCAGACAATATCCATCTTTTGATTGCTTCCATATAGATCGAAGCTAGAATGACCTGGCGGATAGTTTAGCAAAGAGGGGCAGGATTGAAGGATGGGATGTTTCTGGGGTTACCTTTCCTTTGTTCTCGAGCGCATAGGTGACTGTAGTTGTTACAGGACTTAGGCTTTTCATACTTTTATACAAAGGTCCATAGAGTCTGTAATTTTGCTGCCTACGGGCTTTAATGAAACAAAAAAAAAAGCTTTCTTTATTTGGATTGATGCTCGATAATAACGGAAAAAAATTAACAGGCACCTTACAATGATTTCCAATCTTTCATAAAGTATTTTCTCTAATTTATATCTTCAATTTAACAATCAGGTAATGAAAAGTTGCTTTCTGATTATTGGTTAAGATCACTAGGCAAATTAGTAACTTAATGACTAATTAAGAGGTAGTCATTTCAAGAAACTTCTTTATTCATGATTCTTCAACTTAACTTATTGTTATATTAGTTTCATTCTCTAAATCATAAGAATTGTCATCTTCAACTTAACTTAATGACTAATTAAGAGGTAGTCATCTTCGAAATCATAAGAATTGTCATATTAGTTTCATTCTCTAAATCCTGAATTGGACCGACTTTAATTCCACTTTTTCATTTTTTTCATTTAGTGCTCAGTCCGTCCTCTCTACCATTCTGAATTTTGCGAAAAAAAATGTAAAACCTATTGCCGCTGCCACTTCTTCCTCCTTCACTTTGATTATTGTAATTAAGTTTGAAAGATCTGTTATAGCAATTCATTAACTGTATTACTTGACAAAAAATGCATGACGCTAACAAAAACAATATCAAAATACATCTAATCATAAAATTTATGAGGCATGGAAGATAAAAAAAATGCATGATTTCTATGTTAGGTAGAGATTCTTGATTAAATGACCGGATGCCACATTCTATAGCAGCTTATAAAGCCATCCCTTAGAGAAACTTTTACTAATAGAGACCAAGTTCATATATTATATGGAACTAAATATTAATATTACATACAATATTTTATTGGCAGACAGTGACTGCAATTTACTTAATTTTTTTCGATATTGGAGTAAACCAAAAAGAGCTTAGAGTTGTTTAGAAATAAGTGTAGAGTAAACATATGTGGACGTAGGAATAAGTGTGGATGATCAACAATAGAAAATTCTCTGACCAAATCTACCACACTCGGAGCAGACAACAGAGTTTCAATAGGAAGATGAAAGATTATCTTGATTGCTGTATCAACAACAAATACAGGAAGAAGCCATTAGATTAGTAAGACATTGAGATGTATTTTTTATAAAAAAATATACAAAATACCATGATTTATTTTTCAAAATTACAAAGTAGTCCGGCATTGTGCGCCGCTTCAAACTTATTTGTAGTGTCAATCCCTGGAATGTACCAAATGCCAGTTGTCATTTGTACTGTTTCCTATCTCGAACATGGTCTACCGCTAGTTTTGAATCTGTATGAACAAATGCTAGTCGGCATTTGATAGAATTTATTTTTGATCAAGCATCACAACAAAACTACAAGTTGTTGTCTAGTTATGCTATTCCTAAGGTTGTATGTTGAGTGGTTGACATAAATTTTTTTTTCAAATCACATCATGTAAATCATGAGATAATTGTGATACTACTTGTCTTGGTAGCCCTTATTATGACTTCATCAAATTTAGTGAGAAAATAAAATAAATTTTGTGAGACAATAAGTTCGACTTGACCAGAAATGACAAGTAGCCATATAATGAATCCACATTCCTCGTCATATACAATCCATTCCATTGCTTGAGAATGGAGATATCCTTTCAAGTGGCAAATTAGGTTGATGACTTCATACAACTAAGTTTGAATGTACAACAAATATCGCAATTCATTATTACTGCATTACTTGACAAGAAATGCATGGCGCTAACTAAAACAATCCAATTTATGGACCACGGAAGACCACAAATGCATGATATGTTTGTTAGGAGGAGCTTCCCACTTAGATGATATCGCTTACACAAACTTTTATAAATAGAGGTCAAGTGCATATGGAGTATATGGATCTAAATATTATTTTCGAAAAAAGAGACTACAATTTATTTGCGTGCGATATTGGAGTAAATTAAAAACAACCAGATGTTGTTTACAAATGACATAAATCAGTAAGCATCAGTTCGATTTATTTTTACTTTAGCAGACTACCAGAAATCCTGACGGTTGGGGCAGTTTAAAAAAAAAATTGAGGACATTTATAATTTTATTTATTTATTTGAGGATATTAAAAATAACAGAAAAAAAGAAAAGTGTCATATCCTCTGACTCTATGTGGCTCCATCACTGCGAAATATGCAGGAAACCTACCAAGTCACTGTGAAATAGAAGACAACAAATGCATGATTTCGTTAATTGTTGGAACAGGCTTTCCCAATTAGATGACCCCATGCCAGTTTATAAACCCTAATAATGTCCTCACATAAAATTATACAAATAGAGGTCAAGTGTATCTAGTATATTGAACTAAATATTTATATTAGATAATATAAGTTTCCAAGAAAGGCAAAGTTTGCTTGCGATATTGGAGTAAATCAAAAACAGGAGAGTTGTGTAGAAATGGCGTAAATCAGTAAGCATTAGATTAATTTATAATGTCCAAAATTTTCAATTATTGAAAATCAATGTTATTGATATTTTTAAAGTCGGCACCATTGCTTCTAACGTATATATAATCTAAGGAATAATAATAGAGGGATCTCATGACAATTTGTTATTTCAAAAATCTTGATAATCTTAAATAATACAACTTAAATTTGAAACTTAATGTTATAAACATGATATATATTATTCAGTTATTATGACTATAAAAATTGGTTTACCGATGCATACTATTGATACATATTCACTACTCGACTATGCCATGCTTTCCATATATTCTGCTCTCTTTTATAAACAGAGCATTTATTTTTCTTCTTTATCACAAATCTGATCAATTTTCAAGTTCTTCCCTTTCTGCAGGTTGAGGAAAATTCGCAGTAAGAATTCTGCCGAGTGGTGAAGCTGCTTGGCAGGTCCTATACCGTACAAGCATACCATACGGGGGGAACTCAAGTCAGAAAAATAGCGGAATTAACCTAAACAGTCGGTCAATCTACACCACCAACCACCAATACGACCAGAGGGATAGAGTTTCACACAAGAAAACAACTGGAACGTTTCAGAACTCTTGAAGGACGCAAGATTGTAAGCACTAAAGGAACGTGCCTCAACTCCTTGAAAACGATGGACATCCACGATAAGGTTAAGGATTGTTCTAGAATATCAACCTATTGGTCTTGGCAGATCAACTACACACAACAAAGACGTATATCAAGCCAACCTTAGAGTTTTTATTAACCATGCTAGTCGAAGGAGGGATGACTTGTTTCAACCTATCGAACAGACATTACAGCATTACTCAATGAGGCACTGGTTTTGCCTCTCCATTAATTTTTTTCTTCCGAAAGATAGATGAAACGGGAAAATATAAAGAGATTAAAATGTAAAATTCTGAAATTATCTAGTTGAGTTTAAAATTTACAAGCAAATTTCTTCATTATATGGATCTAAACATCAAATTTGTTATATTTGTTCTCTCCGAGAATTCACTCCTTTGCGAAATATGCATGATACCAACTAAAACAAAAGAAACAGCAACTAATCACAAAAGTTATGAGGCATATTGAAGACAACAAATGCATGATATTTTTGTTAGGTCAGGCTTCCCAATTAGATGACCCCATGCCACTTTATATATAAACCCTAATAATGTCATGGCTTACATAAAATTTTACTAATAGAGGTCAAATGCATCTAGTATATGGAACTATATAATAATATTAAATAATATTATTTTCCAAGAAGATTAAATTTGTTTACGATATTGGAGTAAATAAAAAACAGCACTAGAAATGGCGTAAATCAGTAAGCATTTGTTTTAATTTATATATATTGCCAAATTATTCAATTTTTAAAAAATCGAAGTTGTTAGTATTTTTAAAGTTGGGAGAATTGCTTCTACCGTATGTGTAATCTAAGCAACCATAATAGAGGATCACTTCTACAATTTGTTATTTTAATAATCTTGATATTAATCTTAAATAATAAAACATAAATTTGAATTTGAATGTTATAAACAAGATAAATATTATTTACTTATTATGACTATAGAAATTAGTTTAACGATACATGTTTTTTTAATATAATAAAAACGTGTTGGATTTTTTTTTAAAGTAAATTCACTATTAGAGAACCTAGCATTGTATTTTCATTTAGGGACCGACTAACAATACCCGGATTGCTATCCCCCATTCATCCCCCGGAAAAGGTTGTTAATTAATCTTTAACCGTAATTAAGAGGGGACCACCATTTCTGCACTAAAAGACAACCAAAAAAGCTTGATTAACGGGGACCACTAATTAAAAATGCGTTTTCAACTGGGGGGGACCGCTAATTATCTGTTATTTAGCATTTAACTGCCGGTGGGGACCGATAACCAACTTGGAATATTCGGCAACAGAAAAGGAAAAGAAAAACATACTACTTTTTCATATTCATTACTATTAAAAGAAGTATTCATAGTTGCATTCTAAAGTATTCATATATAATGCATGAAGTATTCATATCTAAGATATCAAGTATTTAAAAAAAAACTTGACACATTACTTATCCATCTTTTACACGTTTTTAGAGGTGGTTTTTTTTTCTCCGTTCACTCTAACCAATATTTCTGACAATCTGTGAGGAATTTTGCAAATCTAAAACCAGGAACGTCTTCTACGCAATTTTCTCTTTCAAATGAGATCCATGATGACATACTTTCGAGTTGTCCGTTGCACAAGTATTCATACCTTGTCACTCAAGTATTCATACCTCATCAAGCAAGTATTCATACCTCATCAGTATTTCACAAATAAAAAACTTGACACATCATTCACTCATTTTTACCGAATGAAATTTCATTACCACTCAATCATTTTTTACTTGATATCTTAGGGATGAATACTTGATATCTTAGGTATGAATACTTGATATGTTAGGTATGAATACTTGTTCGACGAGGTATGATTACTTAAAAAGCGGAAACACAACTTACCCGGGGGAATAAAGTATTCATTTCTCTGAGAGAAAGTTTTCATTTCGATGAAAGAAAGTATAGATTCCTATGAAATAATATGCTGACCATTACAACATAAGTATAGATTCCTCTGAGAGAAAGTATTGATTCCTATGAAAGAAAGTATTCATTGCTATGAAATAAAGTATTCATTGCTATGAAATAAAGTATTCATTGCTAACACAAATAGTATTCATTCCTCAGTTACCTAGGATAAATTTCTATAATTCATGTCATAAAAACTACCTAAGTTTTAGTACCTCAAAAATCATATAACAGTTGACCAATTTCCACCTATTACCAGTTATAACACATAACAGTATATCGCATAACAGTATATCATAACAACTTCCACCTATTACAAGTTCACCAATCAGAAAATTCATGACAATATATCATAACAATAAATCATAACAGTATATCATAAAATTCATGAAATCTATACAGTTATCTTCAATTCATTCCTATCATCAATCAGAAAGCGATACGCAAGTAAAAGACGCTCCTTGCTTATCAATTCCTACAATTTTTTTAAAAAAAAATTAAGTTAAAAAAAATGAAATATGAATAATAAGTCATGAATAAAATCAATGAATGATAACCTGATTGAAGTCAAGTTCAACATCCCTGCTGAGGCAATCTATGAATCGTATCACAAAAATAGCACAGTCCTTTGAGCCAGCATCTTGCTTGGGACAATTCATCCACTTGTAATCAACATTTTTCCATGATTCATCTCCTACAGTCAAATATAATCACTTTCACAATAAAGTATAGATTCCTACGAAAGAAAGTATTCATTTCTATGAAGGAAAGTATTCATTACTTTGCAATGACATACTAAACATTACAACAAAAGTATAGATTACTCTGGAAGAAAGTTTTCATTTGAACTACAAAAAGTATTCATTCCTAAGAAATAAAGTATTCATTGCTATGAATACATATACTGACCCTTACAAGAAAACTACACACCCTTACAACAAAACTACAGATTCCTATGAAAGATAATTCATTGCAGTGAAATAAAGTATTCATTGCTAACAAATAAAGTATTCATTGCTATGAATACATATACTGACCTTTACAACAAAACTACAAATTCCAATGAAAAAAATTATTCATTGCTGTGAAATAAAGTATTCATTGCTGTGAAAACCAGTATTCATTCCTAACATAAATAGTATTCATACCTAATTTCTATATTTCATGTCATACAAACTACCTAAGTTTTCACTGTATTCACTTAATTAACTGTCAAGTATACTTATTTGAATTTAAGAAAAATAAAGAACAAAAAAATACTCACCAAGCCTCCAAGACAGGAAGAATTTCACCCAATGCATGGTATTTTTGTGCGGCTCAAAATAATGCTCATTTGCACCTTCACCTTGTACAGAGTTGTACATTTATATTTCCTTTTTCTTCAATTCCACAGCAGCCAGTATCCAGTGCCCGTACCCACACAAAGGTACAAAAAGCCATCTAGCACTGTCAAACTGGCTCGAGAACAAATGTGCCTGACAAGGGAAGAGGTCGAGGAATGGATTGCCTTGTCCCAAATCCTACAAATATTACAAAATTAATAAAAAAAATTGCAAATATTTTTCAAAGTAAATAAACAAAAAATATAAACAAACTCACCTGAGTTTTGGTCTGAAGGACAAACCATTCATGATAAAAATTCACAGGAGTATCTCTTTGCATAATAAATGTCGCAATTTCAATTGTCTGCAGACAAAATTTGACAAAGAATTACATACTATCTATTAAAGTATTCATTCCTATGACACTAAATATTGCTAGTTATGCATAATGAATGTTAACATTTCAATTGTCTGCCCTATACTTGTAAATACTGCTATGAAAGAAAGTATACATTTCAATGAACGAAAGTATTCATTGCTATGAAATGGTGTATTCACCCTTACAAAAACAGTATTCATTGCTATGAAATAAAATAGTCACCTTTACAAAAAAAGTATAGATTCCAATGAAAGAAAGTATTCATTCCTATGTTTCTAAATATTCCAGGTTAAGCATAATGAATGTTAACAGATCAATGGTCTGGGCTATAATTCTAAATACTGCTATGAAAGAGTTCCCTACTAAAACAGAAAGTATTCATTTCTATGACAAAAAGTATTCATTTCTATGACATAATATATTCACCCATAAAAATAAAAAATATTCATACCTCAGGTCCGAGTTCATTCTCGCAGTAAAGCAAATCCCTGAAACAATCCACTCCCATAAAAAGATTCGCCGCATCATTTTTAAACACGTAGTCATCATCACCAATCTTGTACTGAAAATAATCAGTAACCCATCGATCAAGGATATTGCTTACAAGATCACTCACCGTGTCCCTATTTTCATACACCCAAGTCTTATTTGCCAATGGCCTTTTCTCAGTTAGTGGAAGAGACCCGGGATCTATGAAACAACTGTCGGTGTAGTAGTTCCAACTCACATTGTCCTCAAAGTATTTGAAAGGGATGTCTTCAATCTCTTCAACCTGAAACGAATTTAGATAGATTTCAACAAAAGTATACTTCTAACAACTAACATATTTAGTATTCATTGATATGAAAATAAAGTACAGATTCCTATGAACCAAAGTATTTATCTCTATGAAGCAAAAATATTCATTGCTATGAGGCAATATACTCACTCTCAGAACAAAAGTATATATTCCTATGAAACAAAGTATTCATTTCTATGAACTAAAGTATTCATTCATTACACAAATAGTATTCATAAATGACACTATTATTATTCATACCTCAAACGCATTTAGACAGACTGTAATCCATTCAGAGAATGCTATTTTTGATCCTTCCATTACTGCTTCAGAGATGAAAGGTTCACCAACAAATCCAGTTTTATGGACGAAGTTCCTCTTTGGTTGATACCTTTGTTTTCGTACTCTCCTTTTTTTGGGAGGTACTTTCCCTTTTCTCTTGGGCACTGGTTTCTCTTGCGAACTAATATCTATTACTAGGTCGCCTTCTTTAGGGCCAGATTTCCCTTTCTTTTGCCTCTTGTAAGGAACAAACTTTGCACGGGCTGGTGGGAGAGGTCGTTTATAACCTTGTTTCGGATCTGGGCTTAGGGTAATCTCTTGGCAATGAGTTGGGCTTAGGATTATCGCTTTGGATGGGCTTAGGATAATCTCTTGGCAAGTATTTGGGCTTAGGATTATCGCATTGTTATCAGTTTCTTCTCTCAAAGATTCAACCTGTGGTGTTATGCACAAATTAAAACTAGGATTATCCACTTCCCCAAGCCTAACTGCTACTTCGTCTTTACTGTTCTTCTCTCCTCCTACATGTTCTCCTTGTTCCTCACCTCCTATTACACCTTTCTTTCCACCTACATGTTCTCCTTGTTCCTCACCTCCTATTACGCCTTCTTTCCTTCCCCCTTCTACATCTTCTCCTTTTTCCTCACATCCTATTACACCTTCTATCTCACCTTCTTTCCTTCCTCCTTCAACTATTTCTTTTTCATCTTCTTGATTGGGTAACAATTTCATATTCTCAATATCTTGTAAAACATCGAAAATTTGAGCTTCAAGATTAAAATCTGATGATTGTAGTGCTGCTGAATGTTTTTCCTTTTCGGTAAAACCTTCAATTCCTTCTCTTACCTCTTCTTGAGGCTTTTGTGTTTCTTGTTGTGAAACCTCTACATCTTCGGATTCTTGAGTATAGATCTGTTGTTCATTCTCAATTTGAGGCCCTCTTTCTTCCTCTTCTCCTAATTGTTTCACATCTTCTACATTTTGCAAGTCTTGTTGCCTTTTTTTTTCGTCCTTCTTTGATATTTTTGTTGGTGCCATTTTACCAACAGAAGGTGTTGGTGTTACGGCCTCAAATAACACCTTGCTTTTCAAAGGACTCTCAGGGGTTTGATCTATCAGTTTGGCCAAACTTCTAGTAGTAACACCAGGAGAAGGTCTCTGTTTTGGACTTTTAACAGATTTACCAGCTGTAAAAAAAAAAAATGTTGGTATTTGAACATAGATATCATAGTATTGAAAATTGAATATAACATCCCAACATACATAGTATTTACTTTAAAACTATCAAGTATTCATACCTATATATAAAACCTAAAATAGACATTGATACTGCACAAAAATTTATAAAAATGTTGGTATTTGAACATAGATATCATAGTATTGAAAATTGAATTTAACATCCCAACATACATAGTATTTACTTTAAAACTATCAAGTATTGATACCTATATATAAAACTATCAAGTATAGATATCTTACACTTTCGAATTTTCTCATCGTCATTCCCACCTTTATCTTCAGGAGTTTTTGAAGATTTTTCAGCTGCAAAAATAGACAATTTAAAACTATCAAGTATTCATACCTATATATAAAACATAAAGTAAACATTGCTACTGCACACAAATTTAACTAGTCTAGTATCAACATTGAACTTTAAAACTACCAAGTTTTCATAGCTACACATAACACATAATAAACACCACCATAAAGACAATAAGATATTTTAAAATTAAAATGAAAAAAATCTTACACTTTCGAATTTTCTCGTCTTCATTCCCACCTTTATCTTCAGGAGATTTTGGAGATTTTTCAGCTGCAAAAATAGACAATTTATAACTATCAAGTATTCATACCTATATGTAAAACATAAAGTAAACATTGATACTGCACACAAATTTAACTAGTCTAGTATCAACATTGAACTTTAAAACTACCAAGTATTCATACCTACACATAACACATAATAAACACCACCATAAAGACAATAAGATATTTTGAAATTAAAATGAAAAAAATCTTACACTTTTTAATTTTCTCTTCGTCATTCCCCCCTTTATCTTCAGCTGCAAAAATAGACAATTACTCAAAAAAAAATTATATAATAATTTAATATGAACTGTTCTTCTTAATAAAAAAAACAGTAAGCCTTACATTTAGATCTCTTGTTCTTCTCAACACCAGAAGAGGTTCCCTTCTCTAATTTCTTCTTTGCTGTAGAAGATCAACAAAAATTAATATATTTACAGATGAACATTAGAAGTATTCATACTAAAAATTTCATAAATCCATATTAATAATTAAATAAATATTAAATTTACTTGGAAATAAAGGATTTTTATTTTCACCTGAATTCTTTTTTAGATGATGTTTCCATTCCTCATGCTCAATTTGAGCAACAATCTTCTGCTCTGATGTAGGAGACAATGTTTGACCATCTTCTGGGATGTATTGAAGTTCTACAATTCTGTCCGGCTCAGCTCTATTAACCAAGTCAGTGCAGACATTGTATCGGAAAATAAGGTAAACTGGTGTCATTGAAACCATCAACTTTCTAACATTCTCGTTGTGAACTCTATGCAAAGCTGTAGAGTGTGACAGACGATGCATGTGGTCTGCCGCAATGAAGCCCTCTGCCTTAATTAAACACTCTGCTTCTTTCCATTTCAATTCCCCTCCCTTCACATCTACTGAAAGAACAGCAGCAAGTAACGAGTTGTAGTGTGATCTCCTCCAAGATATATTCAACTTCAATTTAGGTACCTCGGGATGTGCCCCGTAAATTTCCTGCAGTCCGGTATCTCAACGTGTTCATAAAACCAAGCCTACAAAAATGAAAGGAAAAAAAAATAAGAAACAAGTCAACAGAATGAGTTGTTATGATACTATTTTAATAATGTTGTGCAAGAAAGTAAACAAAATATTCATTGGTATCAAAGAAAGTATTCACTACTATGAAAGAAAGTATTTCTACCTAAGAGTTGACTGCTAACCAAAAAAGTAATCATTGTTATATACCAAAGTACTTATAAGAGAATATCTACATAAGAGTATTATCTGCTATAAAATAAAGTATTCATTGCTATTGACTGAAAGTATTCATTGATATGAAAGAAAGTATTCATTGCTATTGACTGACAGTATTCATTCTTAAGAGAATATCTACATAAGAGTATTATCTGCTATAAAATAAAGTATTCATTGATATGAAAGAAAGTATTCATTGCTATTGACTGACAGTATTCATTCTTAATTTACTACAACTTACAATTAATGCAAGTGCACAACCAGGTAGGGTGCCTGAGCACTTTGCTTTTCTCTTCTTTCCTCGAACTTCTACTTCAGGACTTTCTACTATTGGTTGACCTCTAACTTCTGCATCAGCTCTCATTTGGCACCAAAGAGCATTGTTTGGAATGTTTTCCATTAGCAATCGGTACACTCCTTCCGACCAGTTATATTTTCTCAGCCGCTCAATATCCTCTGCGTATCGGAACATATGGATTGGCACATTTCCGCATGCTTGAGGGAACAGTACTGTTGTAAACAAGTACATAACAAGCAATCCAACAACATCATTTGGAGCACACTTCTTTTCCAAAGCATTTAGAATTGCACCCTCAAGTTGGCTCCGAGTAATCTCACCTTCGTTATTAAAATATCTGCGCCTCAAAGCAGATGAATCAAGTTCTTTCCTGTTGTATACTACAACAGATCCTTCCGTACTGAGACCCATAACAAGAGCAACTTCTTCGGCTGTAAACGACAACTTCACGTCCTTGAAAACGAAAAGACCTAGCGCTCCATCCCATTTCAACAGAATTGAATATAGAACGGGATTGTTCACTTGTGTTTTAATTGGGAATGCAAACAAGTGAAGAAAGGGTGTTCTTGCTAACAGCTTGATGTGGTCACGGTCTAATTTAGGCAACACTTTCTTATGAAAGAATTTCATTGCAGCATCAACAACACATCTATTCTTTATACAAGAGTTTGATGCCTTTCGATTTATAGGAGGATCACCTACAAAAAAAATTTAGCAAGATCAGAAAACAAGTACATAATTTCTAACATATAAAATCAAATTCATACAAAAACAATACAGTATTCTTTGTTTTGAAAGGAGGATCACCTATGAAATAAAATATTCATTCCTATGAAGTAAAGTATTCACTCCTATGAAATAAAGTATTCATTCCTATGAAATAAAGTTTTCATTTCTATGAATAAAAGTATTCATTAGTTACTATCTATTTTGTCTGCCCTATACTTGTAAATACTGCTATGAAAGAGTTCACTGCTATGAAATAAAGTATTCATTTCTATGAAGTTACAAAAGAAAGTATTAATTGATATGAACTAAAGTATTTATTGATATGAAATAATATATCACCATTACATCAAAAAGATTAAATCCCTATGAAAGAAAGTTTTCATTTCTGTGAAGTAAAGTATTCATTCCTATGAAGTAAAGTATTCACTCCTATGAAATAAAGTATTCATTCCTAAGAAATAAAGTTTTCATTTCTATGAATAAAAGTATTCATTAGTTACTATCTATTTTGTCTGCCCTATACTTGTAAATACTGCTATGAAAGAGTTCACTGCTATGAAATAAAGTATTCATTTCTATGAAGTTACAAAAGAAAGTATTAATTGATATGAACTAAAGTATTTATTGATATGAAATAATATATTCACCATTACATCAAAAAGATTAAATCCCTATGAAAGAAAGTTTTCATTTCTGTGAAGTAAAATATTCATTCCTATGAAGTAAAGTATTCACTCCTATGAAATAAAGTATTCATTCCTAAGAAATAAAATTTTCATTTCTATGAATAAAAGTATTCATTAGTTACTATCTATTTTGTCTGCCCTATACTTGTAAATACTGCTATGAAAGAGTTCACTGCTATGAAATAAAGTATTCATTTCTATGAAGTTAGAAAAGAAAGTATTAATTGATATGAACTAAAGTATTTATTGATATGAAATAATATATTCACCATTACATCAAAAAGATTAAATCCCTATGAAAGAAAGTTTTCATTTCTGTGAAGTAAAGTATTCATTCCTATGAAGTAAAATATTTACTCCTATGAAATAAAGTATTCATTCCTAAGAAATAAAGTTTTCATTTCTATGAATAAAAGTATTCATTAGTTACTATTTATTTTGTCTGCCCTATACTTGTAAATACTGCTATGAAAGAGTTCACTGCTATGAAATAAAGTATTCATTTCTATGAAGTTACAATCAACAAAATTAAGTTATAAATTACCTTTCTTATGACCTAGTTGTCCTCCCCTACGTCTTTTTAACCCTGTAGGATTAACTATCTCAGTTTGCTGTTGAGTTTCCATTTGAGATTGCCCTTGCTGTGTTGGCTGTTGAGTTTCCATTTGAGATTGCCCTCGCTGTGTTGGCTGTTCAGTTTCTTGATGAGATTGCCCTTGTTATGTTTCAAAAATGAAATTTCATTAAAACATACATAATACTCATTCTTAACAAATATATTATTCATTCCTCAAATATCAAGTATTCATTCCTAACAAATACAATTTCTGAATAAAGTATTCACACAGTGAAGCAAATCTCTAAACAGTATCTAGAAATTAAAGAATAAATACTACATATAAGCCAAAACTAACTTCATATTACTAAAAATAGAAAGTTGATTTAACCCATAAATGAAAAGTTGATTAAAATCTAACTACAGCAACATGGAAATACAAATCTAATGAATACTTTTTTTAAATACAAATCTAACTACAGCAACATAGAGACTATACCTTCATTTTCAGGAGCACCGATTGTTTTTTCTTCTAGTTCACTTTCACCAATTGGTCTTTCAACTGCAGGCGGTGGTGCTTCGGCTTCAGTTTCAGCCGGTGGTTCAACCGGTTGATGTGACAAATCCTGATATCCTATATTTTTAATAAGTGAAATGAAAATAAATTTTTAGTAAGTAAAGAACTTATCAAACATGCAAATTCATAAATAACAGTAATGATTTAAGTACAACTAAACAGTATCTAGTAATTAAATAATAAATACTACATATAAGCCAACACTAAGTTCATATTACCAAAAATGGAAAGTTGATTTAACCCATAAATGGAAAGTTGATTAAAATCTAACTACAGGAACATGCAAATCTAGAGACTATACCTTTATTTTCAGGAGCACCGATTGTTTTTTCTTCCACTTCACTTTCACCGATTGGTCTTTCAACTGCAGGCGGTGGTGCTTCGGCTTCAGTTTCAGTCGGTGGTTCAACCGGTTGATGTGACAATCCTTGATATCCTATATTAAACATAACAGATATAAAATTCATAAATAACATTTTGTACAACTAATTTTAGTAAGTAAAGAACTTATCAAACATGCAAATTCATAAATAACAGTAATGATTTAAGTACAACTAATTTTGTACTTAATTAATGAAATTCAATTTAAGCATACATAACAAGTATTCATTCGTAACAGATATATTATTCATTCCTCAAATATAAAGTATTTGTTCCTAACAAATACAGTTTCAAAAATAGTTTTTCAAAAATAATTAAAACTACAACACTTTACTTACAAAGTATCCAACAGTTGATAGACCAAGTATTCATTGCTGAATTACAATATATTCCACAGAAAATCTAAAAGTATTCAACTCTAATATATATAAAAAACTAATTTCGAGGACGAAACTGTATTTAAATAACTCTCTGAAACAGTATCTAGTAATTAAATAATAAATACTACATATAAGCCAACACTAAGTTCATATTACCAAAAATGGAAAGTTGATTTAACCCATAAATGGAAAGTTGATTAAAATCTAACTACAGGAACATGCAAATCTAATGAATACTTTTAAAAAAAAAATTAATAGATCTAGAGACTATACCTTCATTTTCAGGAGCACCGATTGATTTTTCTTCTACTTCACTTTCAGGCGGTGGTGCTTCGGCTTCAGTTTCAGCCGGTGGTTCAACCGGTTGCTGTGACAATCCTTCGGTTTCAGTTTTTATATCCTCTGGAAATAAAACCATCTCAAAACGTCGGGGGATTGACGAAAATGGAGGAGGATTGACGAAAATGGAGGAGGATTGCGAGCTGTTAATGGCGGAAACCTTCGAAATGCTGAAAGGGAATTTGTCGGAGAACTTCGAAATGATTTTGAAAATGGCGGAAGCCGAAAACCCTAGGATATCGGTCGGAGAATGACGAAAGGGTTCGATCGAAGGTGTAAGTGTGGCACTATAATGTATTCACATTGAGCGGTGATAGAGTACGAACTCCGACTTGGTTCAAGTGAGGAACCAAGTGATCGGATGCAACGTTTCGAAATGGCGCAACAAAATAAATGGAAAAGGTGCAATAGATATATATATATTTGAAATACGGTAGGGACCATTTAATTTGAAGACCTTCTCCATTTCACTTGAGAAATAATGTTTAATTTTAAGAACGTCTCCATTTAATTTTGTAAAACAGTCTCCATTTCTTTTCTTCTTTTTTTTCTTAAATTTTCTTCTTTAATTATTCAAAAACAAAATATATTGATATATAACAAAACAAATGTAATAAACAAAAATGTAACCAAAAATGAAACATATTCATATTTGTTAGTCGACATATTCATTTGTAGCATGTTAGTCGCCATATTGAATTGTATGAAATTGTTATTTAACTATTTATTCGTATAGTTTTGAGTATTCATATTTATGAATGAGAGTATTCATCTTTGTACACAAAGTATTAAACCAGTACATTACATAAGAAATTTGTTAATACATAAACAAATTTGATAATACACACGCATGCATAATAAGACACTAAATTAACTATAAATTAACTAAAAATTACTAAAAAGTTTCTGTCTTTAATAATTTGGCTCTTCTTTAACATTAACCCTGCATGGTGGATGGCCCCTTCGGATCTTACGGATGTACGGCTTGGGTGGTGGATGGCCTCTTGGGCTGCGACGTGGCACTATCTGTGGTGGCCATGGCCAGTTCCTCCTATAATTTGGAGGTGGTCCCTCATACCCTGGTGGGATTGCTGGCGCAGGGTCATCATTAGGTTCAACGTGTTCTTCTTTTATGTTAGCCATTAGAACGAAAGAAAGGTTGGTTATACTGAAGACACTATGTAACGAAGAGAGAACATCTGCTTTTATAATGTTTGAGGCGACCTTTCACATTACCCAAGGAAACATTTCTTATAATGTTTCAGGCGACCTTTCTTATATTAATATGTCGCATGTAAATTATTCATATATGTTATATAAAGTATTCATATCTGTTGTATGATTTGTTCATATGTATACTTGAAACTATTTTTTCTTTAAAACGCCATAACTACTTTTTTGAAGCAACCTTTCACATTATGCAAGGCAACCCTTCGCCATAAACTCTTTTATTTATATTCATATGTGTATTAGCATGTATTCATTCCTATATATAAAACTGTTCATTCTAATAACATACAACTAATAAATTTGAAGCAACTTTGAACTGAACAGCCACAAATCAAAAATAGGTTCCTTTATAGTAGAAAAGTAAAACAAACACAAATCTATAAAAAATGTAAAAAAAGGCAATATTCACTTATTAATTACAACTCCAAAGTAATCATATAAATGTGTATAAAAAAATGAATTAGCCATATAATAGTTTCTATTTACATCTTTGCTAAAACTATTGTAATAACTATTCTATTATTCTTTCGGTTCGTTCTCTTGTTTTCCTTTTCCTTTCTATTTAGGCAATCCACTTTCTTCTCCTTCAACAACTTTTCTTTTCCTTTTCTTTTATTTTCTTTTGGAACACTTTCTTCCTCCTTCTTCTTCTTATTCTTATCTATCATGGCCTTCACAGCAATGTCCAGTTTGTTCTTAATAGTACTATTTCGAGGCCGTCCCCTTCTTTTTGACTTAGCAGGTGGTAGCAAAGGAAAAGATGGTGGACAATTTACTAATGAATTTGCAGCAACAGTAGGTTCTTGTTCGACAGATGTAGAAGATTGAATTCCATGAACCAATGCTTCACTGTTTTCTTCAGGATGCACTTCCTCAACTGGAATAAAGATAGTTTTCATCCACATCAGAAAAAAAAGTATTAATCAGTTCTGTTGGCAATTACTTGTACTGCATATTTTATACGGTAAAAAAGAAGAATTTACACCTGTTATTGTACTTGTGCCTGAAGTTGCATTAACAACTGGCTCACTACCAATTTCACGAGGAATTACTTCACCTGTAATGAAATTTCTCTTCAATGTTAAATTTTTATGTCAGAAACAAGTATTATTCATTTTTTTCATAAACAAGTATTCATACCTGCACTACCAGGTAGTCTTCTTGCTGTTGTAACATCTTGTGCAGTTCCTTCGCCTGTTGAAGGTCTCCTTTTCTTTCTCTTTTTAGAAGAACTTTCATCAACTCCAGAATTGAGATTTTTATTATTCTGTTCACCACCTATATTTGTTGATTTCATACAAAATATAGATTACAATACAACTGCAAAAATAGTTAATGACCAAAATATTATTAAAAAAAACTGCAGACCTGCTATTTTACATCTCAATTCCTTCAAACCATTAACAACAGCAGTATACAAATGCTCATCACGACTTCCAATGTTAAGCAAATCTTGGATTATTGCATTTGTTGAGATGGTCAACTGATACAACCTAAAAAAAGGAAAAAACAAAAAGGGAAAGACAAAATTATTATGATAAGTATTCATCTTTGTAACTACAAATGTTAAAATTTGTAATGTGAATTATTCATACCTGTTATGTTCAGGTAAAGTAGGATGTGAGGGGTAACATATCGTCAAATTTTCACGATGGAAGTCCTTCCTCCAACGATCGACAAAGTATTTCTCATCAATAAAAAATACCTTTTCCATCTTTAGGACCTCAATCGAGTGTGAACACACAATCCCCATTACTTCAAACATTCCACAGACACAAAAAATTTCTTTTAAAGACCTCTTATATACAACATGGAATGTGTTGTCAGAACAATCACTGACAATGTAAAGGGCTTCTCCTTGCTGTTCCTCAATTAATTTGCATGACAAGTTGATACACAATTTAAACTGCTGTTGACATTTGAGGAAAATGTCATTTGTATACCTCTCCTGAAATTGATACTCCATAGGTAAATCAGAATGCAATTTAGGAGCTTTATACTTGGACTCATGATCAGCTTTGTGCTCTCTCTCCCAAATATTTATTAGAGCTTCTTCAAAACTGTTAACAAAATCTTTAAGGCTTTCTCTCCTTGTCAGATACGTTTTCAGCAGTGCATTCATGCTTTCTACACGTTGTGTAGTAGTCATACCAGCCCAGAATTGTGTATTAAAAAATGCTGGAACCCACTTGTCTCGTATTTCATATATACCCTTAAACCAGGGATCATTCTGCTTCCCGTATTCATCCATTAACTTCAGCCAATTTTGCTCAAATTGCTGTCTGGTCTGAGACTGATACACTACTTTCTTAACCTGTTTACTTTTCCAACCTTTATTATCAACTCGTCCCCATTTAGTGGTAAGCTTATGTAAAATATGCCATGAGCAGTATCTATGAACTGTGTCAGGACCAAAAATATGTTTGACACCTAGTTCAATGCTTCCACACTGATCCGTCAATATACAACCTGGTCTAACACCACCCATACATTCCAAAAACCTAAAAATATAAACAATTTTGCTATCAGAAAACAGTAATCATACCTAATCATGAAAGTATTCATACATATTCAATAAAGTATTAACAAGTAATCACGAAAGGTTTCATTACTAACAATTTTGTGAGTATATTCACTCCTGACACCATAATTATAACCACAATATGTATTCATAACTACACATGAAACTAAATGTAAATTAATTATGGTTTGTACCTGGCAATGCACCATTTGTAATCTTTTTCACTCTCCCTTCCAAGTAAAGCACAAGCAAATATGATAGACTGACCATGATGATTTACACCAACAAATAATACGAGTGGCATATCGTACCTGACAAAATATTGATAATGATTTAAAAAACAATACAGAACAAAGTAATTCTACAGAAGACATATATGCAGTACTAATAACAGGTATTGCAAGTGTGCTTAACAGAATTATAAAGTATTCATTGTAAGACAAGCAACTAGAAAAATCTAACAAACAATATTTGTTCTTAAATAAAACATAAGTAAAGCTATATAGGAAGGACTACATATGAAGAAAAAATATCATAATTAGATGATTATTACCTATTTGTCAAGTATGTAGCATCCAAAACAACAACATCATGGAAATACTTATACGCTGCCCGACTTCGCCCATCAGACCAAAAAATGCTCCACAAACGACCTTCTTTTGAATAATCGTAAGCATAGAAGAAGTTACGATCAATAATCTGTTTGTTTTGAAAATACTCAAAAATCAGAATAGCATCGTCTCCCCCAAGAACCTCTAATTTATTCCTCTTGTATTTGTCTACATGATTTCGGGCATCTTTACGAGTAAAAGGGCACTTCATATAACCTCCAGCACTTCTGATTACTAAATTAATATTAACTGACACCGCCAAACCTTGATCTTCATTAAATTCCAAAAGATCCTGGTATCTCTTTGGGATATATCTAAAACCAGATATGAGAAATGCTGATTCGGGTTGTAAAACATGGTTGTGCTCCAGAATTACTTCTATTACAACCCATCTTCCGGACAAATCGGGATCTTTCAATTTTACACATGCCCTACAACCTGTACCTACAACAGCCCTATTTCTCTCCGGGAACGGACCATCAGTACATACTTCTGCCATTTTATGTTTAGCACATGCAAGACAGTAATGGTTGACTTGGTTATCCCTCTTATGGTTTGATCTTTTAATTACTGAAAAACCAACTTGCTTTGAAAAAAACTGATAATATTGATATGCTTCCTCAATCGAGTCAAACCGATCACCAACTGCCGGTGCAATTAATTCATGATCTTCCTCATCCAAAACACCTACTTCACCAACTGCTTCTTCAACTTCACAATCCTCTGGTTGCCCTTCCACCATTGGTTCCATGTTCAAATCCCACTCAAAGATATTCTCTCTCATACCAACCTCATCATTAATTGCTTCATTTGCACGATGCACCTCTTCGAAATATTGATAGAGATACACCTCATCAACTTCTCCATTACTATTCTGCATCAGCAAATCATCTCCAAATTTTTCATTGAGGTCAAAATCCATCCTGAAAATTAACAAAAAAATAAAAACAAATCAATCAACAATTAAAATATAATAATTTATTCAAATTGGCACTGATTTGAATTTTCATGTTCACTGCTTAGTAAACAAAATATTCATTGGTATGAAAGAAAGTATTCACTACTATGAAAGAAAGTATTTCTACCTAAGAGTTCACTGCTAACAAAAAAAGTAATTATTGTTATCTACATAAGAGTATTAAATGCTATAAAATAAAGTATTCATTGCTATTGACTGAGAGTATTCATTGATATGAAAGAAAGTAAGACTACATAAGAGTTCACTGTTATGAAGGTATTCATTGTTATAAACTAAAGTACTTTTAAGAGTATTTCTACGTAAGAGTATTTACTGATATCAAAGAAAGTATTCATTGCTATGGAAATAAAGTATTTCACTGATATGAAAGAAAGTATTTCTACCTAAGAGTTCACTGTTATAACAGAAAGTATTCATTTCTATGAAATAAAGTAATCATTGATATGACATAATATATTCACCCTTACAACATATATTTCTTGAAAATAAAGTATTCAATCGATGATGAAAATAAAGATAAGAATGAAAGAACTACATATAACATTCAGTTCCAGTATTTATCACAAATATATAAAGTAGAAAACGATCGCATGAGTATAGTGAACTATAGTGAAGAATCTGACAGATCTATAAAGTAGAAAATTGTATATAAAGTAAAAATCGCAATTGTATTTATATTGAACAATCTGACAGTTCAGAAAAGAAATCGCACTTGATAAGAAAAGAAATCACAGTCCCATTCAGTAAAGTAGTTCTCGCATGAGTTTGTACAGTTCACAATGACAGCAAAAGTATAGCTTTCTCTGAAAAAAAGTATTCATTGCTATGAAATAATATATTCACCTTGCTATGAGCGAGAACACGTGAAAAAAAATCGCTGGAGCGTGATAGAAGATCGCCGGAGAGTTCTTGAAGATCGACTGAGAGAAACTGTCGGAGCGAGAGAAGCAACACCGAAGGGTGCTGGATAAGCGAGATCGGCTGAGAATCCTAATTCAAAAGCTCCGCTGTCTTCTAAAAGGCGTGATGCAAGATCGCCGGAGCGCCCTGGAACATCGACTGGAACAAACCGACGGAGAGAGAGCTCCGACTCCGACGGGTGCTGGAGAAGCGAAATCGCGTGAGAATCGCCTTTTTGAAGAGAGCGATGCCTCTGAATTTTGAAATTCAAAATATGGCGACGAACACCGGCGGTTGAGACAGTTGATCTTTGGAAATTACGGCGCTAAACCTTGTTTTGGGATAAGGCGGTGGATCTTTGGAAATTACGGCGGATAAGGCAGTTATACGAACGGATAAGGAAGTTAACCGCGCGGGGGACGAACGGGGGATGAGATCGGGGGAAACATTAACCATTGCTATTAATGCATTCAATGGATAATCTTGACCGCACCGAAACGTTCACATTAGTAAAAGTTAAATCTCAGGAATGCCTAATTCTAAGTTTCTAACGGTTCATATATTTATTGGACCATGTTTTACCGAATGAAAGAAACTTCACTTCACTCACTGACTGATGAAATCAAAACCCTCAAACCCTCTCGCCGTTCTTGCTTCCCCCTCAAACCCTATCCGTGGGGAGGCGACTGCCATGGCCAACTCTTCAACAGATTCCGACCTAATCGATCGCCTCTCTAATCTCCCTGACGCGTTGCTTATCACAATCATCTCCTTCCTCCCCACTCGCATTGCCGCTCGCACCTCCGTCCTTTGTCGCCGCTTCCGTCATCTTTGGGAGGCCTCTCCTTCCCTTGAACTAATCAGCGAAGATTTTCCCTACCGCTCCGAGAACTTCGTTGCCATGGTTAATCGTGCGCTCCTCAGCCGCAATGCCTCCCACCACCTCCTGAGCTTGCGCCTAGAGGTATACCGCTGTGGCAGACAAAATGCAATAACGATCATTTCGTCCTTGCTTGCCAAGGCCCGCTCCCTGGACTTGCGCCACCTCACCATGGAAGGTTTTTATTTGTCAGATTTCTTACCTATTCTGCCCATCGTCTTTACAATTAACTCTCTCAGGTGCCTCTCGCTTCACTTACGTTCCCATCCTCGTCAAGAACTTAATTTTCCTTCTGGAATCAATTTAACCAACCTCAAAATCCTTTCCCTTTCCCTTAAATGGTATGAGGCTGACTTGGCCGATCTCAACCCACTTCTCTCTGAATTGTGTTCCTTGGAAGAATTACATCTTGATATAAGTGGCACGCCTTGGTTTAGTATTTCCTCCCAGACAATCAGAAAACTCAAACTGATTAGTACCAAGAATACTCAAAAACTTGATACTGTGGGGTTATCACTTCCTTCATTGGAGTCACTTCATTTGGAAATTAAGTAGAGTCTTGGAAATCTGTCCCACATCCATGCAAATGTTCCGTTGTTAACAAAAGCTGTTATTAAACTTGGTGATATCTGTGAGGAAAATGTCAGTACTATTGATGGGCTGCTGAATTGTATCTCACATGTGGAAGAGCTAAGCCTGCATTTAAAGGAGAGCAAGGTTATACACTTTACCCCTCTTAATTATTTTTTTTTTTGCACATGTCAGTTATGTTTTCTTTCTGCACTGCACCTCTGGTGCAAGTCCATCTTTGAATTGGTTAGATATGTGTGTCTGAACATATCAGTTGACCGTCTTTCAATTTAAAGTGGTGTGTTGTGATATGTTGGATATCTGAAACCGGTATGACAATTTTATACGATTACTTGGTAATGTACAGTACAATTATAGGTTGATGCTTTACTTGGATATTTTTGACATGTTTGATTTGCACAGTATGCGGAGCACCCAATTCCTATTTTGTTGGAATCAGGAAAAGATGTGCCACATTTTCATAATTTAAAGCACTTGGATGTGACCCTTTCTTTTCACGATCACAATTTGGCAGCTGTCATTATGATGCTCCATAATTGTCCTAATCTGAAATCACTGAAGCTGGTTCATGAGGTGCATAACCTTTTTAAATTTTTTTATTGTTTATACTTCCTGCTCTAAATAAGTCTAGGGTTGGGATTGAGCTCTTTTTTTTCTTTTCGAACAGCAAGTAGGATATAATTGGGAGTATGACAATACCTGATTTAATTCAATCCAACCCATATAATTCCGGCTGAAACTTCCATCGGTTGTTGTTAACCATTGGCAATCCTGATTGCTCCTCTTTGTACTATTATTAAATTATGTGAAGATTCAAAAATCTTTTGCAGTACTTTGCCGATGTATGCCAGGCCTAGAGTTTAGTATTTTCTATATTTACTAAATTAGTCGTATTCAGAAAACATATGCGATATTTTACTAAATTAGGTTCCTTGCCAATAGCATCTTTTTTATTATTTGTTTTTCCAAATTCTCTAGTATGTTACTGACTATGTAAATATACATTTTTTTAGATCTATTTCACTGATTTAGCAAGAAAGAAAAGGAAAGATTGGCAATCTAAGCTGCCGTGAAATGCTGATGGTAATTACCGCTATGCTTATTTCAAAAATCTCCATTTGGAAGAGAATCGTAAAGAAGTCTTCAAGTTGCTGAGTAATAAATGTTCCTCTAAGAGGTAAGTTCGTAACTAGGACTCGCATAGTGCTGTTAAATGAAGTCATTTTCATTGCTTTGCTTGTTTTGATAATTTTTGTTGGAGCTAAATATCCTAGCCATGTGTTCTGTTGACATGGCTTTAATTATGTTTGAAGAATGTTGTCAAAAGCAATACTTAAATGTTTTTGTTTTTGGCCCACTCTTATGGAAAGTTAGGACTTAAATTGGGCATTTGCATGCAGCTTGATGTGAATTGTGTTTATTGTTGCTTATTGTTATGTTGGTCCATGGTGATATTTATTTTTCTTAGAAAAAACAATTAGTCAACTGAGTAATTTTTCAACCTATTTAACTCGGTTGAAGTTTCACTTTAAATGAAGTTTCAATTTAAATGAAGTCATTTTTCAACCTATTTAACTCGGTTGCAGTTTCACTTTATTTTTGCTTATTGTAATGCTTCACATTTGGTTGTTGCTTAGACCTGATAGTATGACATTGGTTTTTGGTTTTTTAGACTTCATTTTTTTTTCTCATATTCTGATTTTAGATGCTAAAGTTTGTCTGATAGTGGACAATACCATACCCAAGTTGTTGATATTTACTTTTCCCTTCTGTTATTGAGTATAGTTAGTTTATACTTCTAATTGTAGTTCAGAATTTATCTCATTTCTTTTATTGGGGAGAAATAGTGATTTAGTGAGATTTAGACAGGAATTCAATGCAAACCTTGGATACTTCTTGGTTCTTTGTCCTCATGTACAAGTTTGCACATGCAATGCAAGGGACAAGCTCAGAAATGAAGTGCAAAGGATTTGTTCTGGTAACAGGGGTACCAGTTTTGATTCTAGGGGGGTAGTGGTGTTAAATTTTGTACTGGTAAGCAAGTTTTTTGACCAATTTTACAAGAGCATTTAAAACAGTGATATTGTAATTTGTACCAGGAAGCAAGTTATTTGATCAATTTTGAGCTCATTTTTAGATTTTTCTTTGTGGAAGCTCTATGATACCCTAAAGAAGTAGTACATGAGCTCATTTTTCAGACCTCTAATTTGTTGTAGGTCAATTATGGATATACTTGTGGAAGAAACTTGTGCAATTAGAGGCAATAAGGGTAAGGGTCTTTATGGGAAGAGCATAGCCCCAGGTTCATCAAATATAACCACTGCACCAAACCGTTCAATTCCCCGCTTATTCTGTGAAGTTTCTAGCTCTGATGATGACAATGCCACGACCCAACAACAAATTGATGATTTCAGCAACCCTAAATTTCATGTGATGGCAGATAGTGTTGAGGTAGTTCATGAGCCCATTTATGAGTCGGTCGATCCCTTGCCTAATGTGCCGATTTCAGAGCCAGTCGATCCCATGCCAAATGTGCCAGTTTATGAGTCAATTCATGTACCTTCTTCGCAAAATAGTAAGAGAGGTAACAACTCGGGTGATCAGTCCTCACGCTGTACCAAACAGAAACAAAGTGTTAACTGTATGGATGAATTTGCGGAGAGATTCCTTTGCCAGCAGCAACAAAGAACTGAGTTGATTGCTCAATTGGGCCAAAGAACTGAGCTGATTGCTCAATTGGGCCAAGCAAATAGTGTACATGATCAGGTTTTGAACAAGCTACAATCCTTGGCATTACCACCAGCAATTCACGTGGATATGCAGATGAGTTTGGCCAATTCTTGGATAAGAAGCTGTTTTATGAAAGAAGATGATAATGAACGTTTGATGATTTTTGTCAACCGCGTAGTTGAATTGTTTCGGTCTGGTCAACTACCTCTCAACTCCTAACCAGTCGAAATACACTCGATAGATTTGGGTTACTTTTGTTAAATAGGTTTATGATATTTTGACTTTTGTTTATATGGCATAATTTATTATAGTTTTTGTCATATTTTTGGTATAGTAACTTGTAGTTCGAATTTGGCTCACAATATACTTGATATCATACTTGGTGATCATGTTTTCAATTATGGTGTACGATGAGTCGAATGCTAATTATATGTAATTGTGTCGAATTTCTGAAATCACTTTTTACTTTATTATGTTATGCGACTGTTATACTATTTAAGCTCTTCCAATTACTTGTTGATGCAGAATGTAGTATTTTTGTTTGTATTTATTTATTAATATGCAGATGCTTTCTAGTAGGCAGTGTATTGATGTGTGGAGATTGCTAGTTAAGTATTGACAAATTGTATGAATTTGTTTAACAAATTGATGTGTGGAGATTGCTAGTTAAGTATTGACAAATTGATGTGTGGAGATTTCTAGTAGGCAGTGTATTGATGTTTGGAAATTTGTTTAACAATTTTGAATTTGGAAAAAAATATGTTAATTTCCTTATAAATTTAACCCATGGAAACTATGACCACCTCAATTTGGTAACAAAGAAAATTACCATCCATTGTGTGCAAAATTAAATATGGAGATCTCTACAAAGGTATTAAATCCGAAGCAAAGAAAATTAAGTCTCCTTATGATAAAAAATAAGTTTGACTGAATGTAATATTGTGTCACACCCCGAGACAACCCGCCACGTATTGCTACGTAAGGCGTATGCACATCACATACATTATCAATAACAATATAAATAAAGCCACATTTATTTCATAATCAAAAGAGTTTAACAAACGATCACGACAGACATGGCTAGTAACACAACACTGCCATGCCTGCTCAATGTATCAATTATTGAATCATGGAAATAAAATTAAACAACATGTGGCAATTAATCATAATCCTTCCCGCTTGGTCTCACTTTTGTACTTGCTCGAATCCTTCATCTTCGTTACCTGGAACCCACATAAAAGTGGAACGGGTGAGAGATCGAACCTTCTCTCAGTGCGGGATTTAGTTCCAGCCCAGAGCTTATAAAACCTTTACTTTTTTTTTTCTCACAAATATGATAAGAAGTAAAATGCATATGTATTCTTAATGCAATGCATATATTTCTATTACGTCTACTTTCATATTATTTTCACTTGTTCGAAAATTAACTATTTACTCGCCAAACCAATGGGAAGTCCAACCAACATTGGAAAGGCCGCTAACTCGCTGGGAAGTCCAACCAACAGCGAGAGGTTGTCTCACTAGACGGGGAGTCCACCCTACGCTAGATCTTGACCCGTGACAGGACCGCTTTCGCCTACAGTCACGTTATCGAGGGGTCCAGTCGAACACTAGACCCAATGTATACATCCCAATATGCAAGCATATCGGCCCCTGTTCACTTTCATTATCCGTTCACTTCACATACAATCATGAAATCATACAATTAATGCCATGCTCAACACATCCTACTCATGCAAGTTTATTAGTCATATATGAATCATATCATGTTATGCAATTTACTTATGTTCTACTCAAGTTATACGAATGGTTCGAAAGCAACATGCATAAATCCAACTAATGCAATAATAAACAGTTGAATGACAACATACAAGTAATATAGTTTTATAAAGTCTAGGAAACCCGCACCTGTGGTCTTAGGGAAATCGTTAGACGTCTCGAGATCTTCTAGAACTCCAGAGTTCGAACCTAAACGATATATATATTACCTTTAAGTTAGTACTTCTTATTAATTATTCTAGAGTTCTTTGTTTACTATTTAAAGTATTTGTAATTTTTCTAAAGTCTATGTTACGTGATAAAAGAAAATAAGCAATCATTAAAATTGAAAAGCTAACTGGATACTCTAACCGAAAGCAATGACTTTAAGATTCTTAGAAAAATAATAAAAATAAAATAAATAATCAACAGTAATTACTTGCTAAAGTTCTTAGAAGAAAAATAAAGGATCACGAAAAGGAATCATTAAAATTAAAAAAAGGTCGACCAATTAAACTGAAGTATTAATAGAAACTAGTCACTAGATATTCTAACCAACTTAATTAATTATGTTGGCAACATATAAAATAAAATTTACTCAATCTAGAAAACTTAATTCTTATAAATGAATTGTTCAATGAAGAGGGTATAGTAATTTTGGTTGAGACAGGAACGAAAGAAAATAAATAAGGTTTAAATATTTTAATAGGGCTTATTTAATATAGGAGACCTAACTCTATTAATGAATTGTTAATAAATGAGTTATATTAAATTCGGTTGAGATAACATGAGGTAAATATCTAATGAAATCTGAAACTTTAGATTGTATGATCAATCTAGAAAGGAATCTTATTATTTATATAAATAAAATATCTGGACATTTGAATTTGAACGACAGATTTAGACACTGTGTCTAAGTAAAGAAAACGAATTAACAGGAAAGAATCCAAATTTCAATTGAAAAATATGGAAAGTATATTTTTTAAAAGGAAATTACTATATTGTAATATACATCATATTCTAGTTATTTATTTATTTGGTCAACTACCTTAACATATATAAAAAATAAAATAATAATTTCGTATACTTGCTGGAACTTAATTCATATGACTTAATTGAAATAAGTAAATGAATTAAGAAGAGAAAATTATAATATCATCTATGTATATTTGTAAAACTAATCATCTTTAATTGAAAAGGGAAATGAATTACGGGAAAGAATTAATAGAATCATCGTATAAGATTCAAAGTTATTGTTACTTCAACCATTGGAACATCTAAGGTTCTCCTTGGAGTTTTCATCGTAACATGACCCGTGTAGGTGTCTTGCACCGGTTATAGGTCGGTTATGAAAAGATCAAAATAAAAGAAAGAACAAGAATCAAACCAAGCCGTATAGATGTTATACATCGTTTATAACTTGGATTTATTATTTTATTTTTGTGGAGAAGAAATAAAGAAAACAAAACAAAACAAAAAGAAAGATGAAACGAAATACTATAGAGAAAAATAAATGTCCCTTAGGTCTTTGTTTATTTGATGGATTTATTATTAATTTACTCAAGTAAGAAATAATAATTTAATTAGTTTGAAAATAAGTGGTTACCTTGGGGCCGACAGAAGAAGGTGAGTAGCTAAAGGTTTAGTATATTCTTTTTTTTTTTTTGTGAGAGGGAGTGTGTGTCGGCTGTGGGGTGGGGGTTTAAATAGGGGTTAATTAGGTTTAGTAAATTAATTAGGGAATTGGGCTTGGAATTTTGGGCTAGGCTTTTAAATTTTCTCTTAGGCTTCTTAATTAATTTAATTATATTCTCCTTAACCAAATGGATTAAATTTGGATTGGGTTTCTTAATTAATTTAATAGTGTAATTAAATTAGTTCATTACCTAAATGCCGTGGCGTTAGTGTAACTAAATTAATCCATTACCTAATGACTTAAATTTTATTTTTCTGAACGTGACGGAACGTTACATATTGCTAGATGTTCTTCCCATCGGTAGTCAAACTACATTTAAAAGAAAGGATAATTTGGTCTTTAACATCATATCTCATGTAACAATATATATTTTAATCAATTTAAATTTCATTGCTCTAAATTGCCCGCCTCTCTTACAAGAAATTGCGTACATGAGCCAGTTTCATTGATCCTTTTCTCCTAATCATGTTTGCTTGCTTAAAAAGACAATCTACAGCATTAATGTAACACTATGCAAAATACATATATGAAATTATAACTAAAGGTAATATACGAAAGGTCTAGAGGCGTTTTTCAAGTAAGCAAGTAAAATTTAAAATGAAAAATAAAACTGATTATTTAAAATTCTATTTGAATGATATAAAAGTATGTTATATTGATTCAAAATTTCTGAAATATTTAGACGTGGATGTTTGAATATTTGACAAAAGAATTAGATTAATAACCGATAATATATATGAACCTCTTTTAATTATCTTGGACTAATTTGCAAAGTTTGAAAACTTAAAGGTTAATTATGAGAAAATGCAAAGTTAACAAAAAAATAAAAGATCGACCAACGTGGCATTATGGCCACGCGGCCCATGCTGGCTGGAGTCCGACTACGCTGCTTTTTTTGGAGAAAAGAAGGAGCCTCCTTTTCTAAATCCAACGATTCAAAATTTCCATTTACGTATCTCGATAAAGAAACTTTTTCATGCACAAATTTCAATGAATTTTGAATCGTTCGATTCAGAAAAGGAGGGTCCTTCTTTTCTCCCATAAAAGCAGCGGAGTCCGATTCTGCTGGTTGACACCCCTACTTTAATACCCCTTAATTAATGGCCTATCTATCTCTCTCTCTCTCTTAAACTTTTCATGTCCATTTATAATTTACTTTCCTCTTTCCGTTAGGCAACATAGAGGAATATCTCTTGAAAAGAAACTATGTAATTAGATTGGTATTTATCCTTTGTTTCTACTTGGAACTTCAAGGTTGACACTCTATAGGTATTTCATTTCTTTCTCTATATTGTGCTTAATATAATTTAGACTTTTGGTAAAATATGAAAATCCGCAAGTTTAAGCTTGCTCGAGATGTTAAAAGAAATGAAAAGGATTATTGGGTTCATATTTAACAAATTGAAGAAGGCAAGCTAAAATATTGTGTAAATTTAGTTGAAAACTTGTTTAATAGAGTATTTTAATTGATTTGCCTGAGGTCCCTTTTCTACCTAGATGATTTCAATCGGATCTGAATTTAATGATTGTTGTAGTAATTTAATTATTGGATAATTGGTTTATAGCTCAACCCGAACAGTACCTTTCGGTACTGAGGTCCACTTTTTCTTGTTGGGGTTATTTTAGTTATTTTCTAATGTGTTGCTAAGTAGTTTGCGGGGTATTAAAGTCATATGACAATAGGTACCTATCCGTACCAGTATAAATGGTTTACCGGTACACCTATATAAACTTTTGGGGGCTTGATTGCAAATAAAATTAGACAATGAAGGTATAATTTGTAAAGTACCAATGAATTAGTAAAACTAACTTGTTAGAGGGGCCTTAGTGCAAATAACTTACATATATAAAAGCCATCTTGATAAATTGAAGATTGAAATTTATTTGAATGACTGATTGGACTAGGACGGTTGATCTTAGATTAAAATTGAATTGGATATATAGAAATTAATGAACTAGAATGGAATTAAGTAAAGAGAGATTAAAGAAATGGTAAACTAATTAATAAAAAAAATGCTATTCATGTTAAATGAGTATTTATATTTATTAAATAGTGATTGAGAATGATTGTAAAAGTACTTAAAGATATACATATTATTTGACATAGGCGTAAAGAGACTGACGAGACAGAATGTTTGGAATGAACAGACTGCTAGCGACCTCACTTGTTGCCCTACAATATCAGATGCGGAGTTATTGGATTAGTCTGAGATTCATGACTAGGAATTAAACCGTAACTCGCTGTGCATTTTGAATATTTGATTGACTGTATTGATTGAACTGTTGAACTGTTGCATCATATGCATAGCCCAATACAATTGAAACTGAATTACAAGTAAGACTGTTGACTGTCGACTGTCATGTTGATATTGTTTATCGATCGATTGATTATTATTGCAAATGATTGATTGAGACCACAGTGACTGAATTGATTGAATATTGAATACTGTAATCCTTGAACCTCCATATAGTGGAGAAAAAATATTAATATATCTTAAAGTCTAACTAGCTACTAGACTTTACTCCAGGACCCTTGTGCCCATATGGTGAATGGCCCCAACTGAACCCAGTACCGGTTGGGTAGGGGATACTAAATAAATGTGAATTGTGATTGTGAGATTAATGAACTGTGGTAACTGTCTTATCAATGATTTTCTTTCCGATAATGGCAGTATTGTGATATTGATTTCGTAATGTTTATGTTAACCAATTGTCAG
The DNA here is from genome assembly GCA_025461125.1 of Carex kokanica. Taxonomy (NCBI): domain Eukaryota; kingdom Viridiplantae; phylum Streptophyta; class Magnoliopsida; order Poales; family Cyperaceae; genus Carex; species Carex kokanica. The sequence continues at coordinate 138,808 of JAJGRX010001019.1, forward strand.
GATAGTTATAACTGTCTTATCATTGATTTTCTTTCCGATAATGACAGTATGGAGATATTGATTCTGTTTTGTTTCCGTTAACAAATTGTCAGGATAGTTAGAACTGTCTTATCATTGATTTTCTTTCTGATAATAACAGTATGGAGATATTGATTATGTTTTGTTTCTGTTAACAAATTGTTAGGATAGTTAGAACAGTATAAGCCCTAACACGACAGATATATGTTATGGTATCTGCCAGTGCTACCAGACTAGAAATTGTAAAGTTAATAAACTAAACGTTACCAGACTTTATAGTTTAAAAGATTTTGACCCAAACCATTTATTCTAATAAGGTTTCTTATTTACTTATGTAATTTTTGTCGTTCAATTGGATACTATTATTGAGCATTTGCATTCGTCATTATAAAATGAACTGTTAGTTTCTCGTGCGGAGATTTCATTCTGAATATGGATTTCCTTCGAATCAAATAACCTGAGTGGCAATTAGCAATGAGAAATAATTTATTATTTCTCACCCGTTTCTCATTATGGGATTCACAGGTTTGTTAGACGAAGACAGAGAAACGCTTTTGGGATTATAATTGACAGCATGGCCACCTAAAGGTATGAGATTTGGGTTTATTATATCTGACAGGGTGCAGAGAATATATCTCTAGCATCATCCACTGTAAAATGTCAGATAATTATTGTTATTAAATTGGGATGTGAGAAAAATAATGGATGCTATTGGCAATGCATAAAAAGATCTATGCCTTATGTTACGTATATTGAATGGTAAATAGACGCGGTACGAATTGCAGCACCTCCAGATCGGAGGTGTGACAATTAAACAAGCACCTTGTGCATGATTTTCTCTTCTCAAGACATTTCTTGAAAACTTGGCTTCATTTCCTCCAAGTCTGATCCCTCTTCATTTATACATCGCTTAGACCATAATCTCACCTATTTTTACTTCTTTATGTTGTTGATGTTATCACCACTGGAAACAAAGGAATCAGAGTAGGTTCGATGCCCATCGGACCTACCTTGGTTCGATGCCCATCGGACCTACCTTGGTTCGATGGGTGTGATGACCTTTCGATCTGCATCAAGATTCGTGTGCTCTGTATCAAAATCCGTGCAAGTCTGTATCAATTTCCGTGCGCATAAATCTTGATGCTAATCGTACGGTCCTAGAGCTAATTGAACCTAAATGTAGGTCCGATGCCCATCGGACCTACTCCTATCTCCACCAAGAGCAATAGATACGGTACAGTTACAGTATATAATCAAACCAACAACATAAAGGTATTGAGGGAGCGGTTGCTGTGGATTTGGAGATTCTCCAAGAATTGTTGCAAGTTATGTACAAGCTGTGGTTACTGCGCAGTGGAAGGGTATAACTGTCTTTTTATATTTTTTTATTAATCAGTGTTTTTAATTGAGTAATGGGTATATTTATAATTTAATTATATTTAAATGGGGAAATAACTAATTTAGAAATTTTGATGGAAAAATATATAATTAAAGAGTTATGATGGGTATATATAGGCTACAAACGAACCGAACCAAATCGAATCTGCCCTAGTTCGAATTCGAAATCGAAATAATTCGAATCAAACCCAGTTCGAAATTGAAATAGATTTCGAACCTGAAAGGCCAGTTCGAATTTGGTTCGGTATAATTCGAACTAGTTCTATTTGATTCGAAATTAGTTCGAAATTCAGTGCAGATTCGAAATTCAGTGCAGATTCGAAATTCAGTGCAGATTCGAAATTCAGTGCAGATTCGAAATTCAGTCCAGATTCGAAATTTAGTGCAGATTCGAAATTCAGTTAAACTAGGCTGCATATTTTTATACATATGCTTTTCTTGAGGCAATTCAAACTTACTTTTCTAGATCTATCCAACAATTCAAACTGATTTCGAACCTTCAAAATTCGCGAACTATATCGAATCGAACCTGGGCAGGTTTGAATTCGAAATTGAATTAATTTCGAATCGAACTGGTTTCAAATCGAATTTTTTTCGAACTTTTTCGAATCGAACTCGAATCGAATCACGAATCTCGAATTTTTTGTGCACCCCTAAGTATATCTAAATTTCTTTTATTGATAAATTAATCTTTGATAAACTGAAATTTTGACCATTATGTGGCTTAGTTGAACCTTTCACACCATTGTGAGGCTAAGTTAATTTCAGACAACCAAGAGAGTTTTGTACAATTGTACCTTACCAATGAATCAATAGTGGCATAGTAAAACATTTGGTTCATGGCTAATATTACTGGATTAAAGAACTGCAAGTATTATTTTTATGAGTGAGGCTATGGTGCTGTGCATAGCACGGATGGCTAGTGTACTACGGCTCAATATGGTACTTTTTAAAATCCTAACGGTCAATCCGACCGTTCAATGTGATAACCATATGAATATGTACTTGCAAACTAAATTTTATATTTTTTTCGAATTTTTTTACTATTTTTTCAAATAGGTAGAATTTTGATGGTCCAGAATTTTCAAAAAACACTGATTTTTCTACCTATCTAAAAAAATAGTAAAAAAATTCGAAAAAATATAAAATTTAGTTTGCAAGTACATATTCATATGGATATCACATTGAACGGTCGGATCGACCGTTAGGATTTTAAAAAGTACCATATTGAGCCGTAGTACACTAGCCATTGGTGCTATGCATAGCACCATAGCCTCACTCTATTTTTATTGTTCGTAAGTCTCCGTTGATTTCGCTCTTTTTGTTTTTTGTGTGTATTTGTAGTTTATAGAAAGGTTGGAGGAAAATATAGAAAAAGGTGCAAGGTACACGAGGTCCGATATTATTTTAGTCAGATTGGCTATAAGAAATATTTGATATTAAGAGGCCTAAAACCAGTCCAATATAAACCTGGCCCAGCAGAGAGTTAAGCTTTTCTTTAGTTTCTCACAAGTTTGGTTTTAGAATTATTTTGTTAATCCTGATTGCTCCTCTTTGTGCTATTGTTATTTGTTAGTTTGTTACTCGTGGCTCATGAGGTTTTAGTGTAAAATCTAGCCCTATTAAATTATATGAAGGTTCATAAATATTTTGCAGTACTTTGCCAATGTAAGACATTCCTAAATCAAAGTATTTTTTTTCTAAATTACTCATTCAGAAAACATAATGATACTTAAATGGTGTAAGCCAGTCCTAGATCATTTTTTTTTTATTATTAAAATTAGTCGTTTTTATATAGCCTCATTTCCATTCATGCTATACACTGTCCAAACCTGTGGTTGTGCTACTGAGGGGGCATGTGGCCAATTTAAATCCTCTTTTGTTTGTAAATTACATTGGCCTTGATATCCTTTGTATCGAGTTCAGTGGACAAGAATGTTAGCTTAGCTCTACTGCTAGTAGAAATTTGAAGGGGATGCATTAAATTTGTTTTTATTATGTGATGCAAAGGGGCTAGGTTTCTTGCCAATTGTATCCTTTTTCTATTTGTCTTTTCGAAATTCTCATACTGACTACATAAATATACATTTTGGTTTCTGCCTTAGGGTCCCGAGTTTACTGGTTGGGCAACAGAAAAGAAAAGGAAACGTTGGGCATCAAAGCTGCCGCGTAATGCTAATGGTAATTACTGCTATGCTCATAACATAATTTTCCATTTGGAAGAGGATCATATTATTATAGAATTCATGAAGTATCTTAGCAAGAAATGTATCTCTAAGAGGCAAGCTATGTCGTGTTGACATGCTTTTGTTTTTGGCTCACTCTTATGTCAAGTTAGATCAAATTTGGGCATTCATGAAGGTTGATGTGGAATGTGTTTATATTGTTATGCTTGTCATTGGTGATATTTTTGTTAGGTAAAATTATAAATCAACTGAGTTATATTCCCGCTGATTTAACTCAGCTTAAGTTTCACTTTTAACAGTTTAACAAGATATACCAAAGCGAAAGAGAGAAAACACAAAAATAAAAGGGATGAAATGCTTCAGATTTGAGTACTGTTTAATTTATGCTGACAAAGAAATAAGTAGATAACTATGAAAAAACTTTGGCAAAGAAATAGCCAGAAACAGTTAAACGACTACCCAGAAATAGTGACCTGGAACTTCTCTCTTCTACAGTTTTCCTTAATTAACAATACACAATACAATTGTTGTTTTAAGTCTAATTGTTCACAAATATTTGTAGTAATTGCAGATGTGTTAGTTGTATAACTGTGCGGCAAGTGACAAAATTACTAAAGCAGGGATTGTGCCTAATTTAATGCTAGTCCTGTAAACCTTCCCATAATAAGCTAGCCCAAAACCCCCTTTCCCACTCTCCTATAGTCCAAGACAATTCCTCTCAACAGCCCACCAATCTCCCTTCTAACTCTACAAACCTCACCAGATTTATCTCCCATTTTAATCTCTCCCCAACCCGACACTTCTCCTCAAACAGCTCATCAAGCTGATGCATCTTCTCTCCCACCTGAGCCTCCTTGCAGCTCTACTCATCCCATGGTAACTCGCACTAGAGATCAGACCCGTCGGACCCGCCACTTTCCTGACCATGTGGATTATCTTGCCTCTCTTGATGATGAGCTTCGATCATTTTCCCAAGCAAATACAAACCCGAATTGGAGAAAGGCTATGGTACTCGAAATTAATGCGCTTGCAACCAATCGAACTTGGACTCTAGTTCCTCCTCCCTCTGATCATCATATTGTGAGTTGCAAATGGGTATTCAAACCGAAAGGATGAGCTGATAGATCCATTGAGCGCTACAAAGTGCATCTCGGCGCCAAAGGCTACCATCAACAAGAAAGTACTGATTTTTTTGAAACTTTTAGTTCGGTAGTCGGACCAACGACTATTCAGGTTGTTCTAGCTCTTGCGGTTAGTTTTCGTTGGCCTCTTCACCAATTAGATGTGCAAAATACCTTTTTACATGGGGATCTTGAGGAAACGGTTTATATAAGCCAACCACCCGGTTTTGTTGATGCTTCTCGACCTGACCAGTTTGCCTTCTTTCCAACCGCTCTATGGTCTCAAACAATCACCTCGTGCATGGTTCCATAAGCTTAGTGTTGCTTTGAAGGAATTCGGGTTTAGTGCTTCTCATTATGACACGTCTTTGTTCATCCATCACTCTAAAGGGCACACAACAATTCTCTTGGTATATGTAATTAAAATGACCAAATATACCGAATACAACTTGTATGAGTCACTTTTATTTTTCACGAAAGTACCCAATTTCTGCTTACTGTAAGAAATTGCTCCTTGTAGACGAAAAACAACAAAAGCTGGATTGCTGACTTCAAAATATATTTTGATTCAATAAACAACAATGCGATTCTTTGAGGTGATTCGATATACAACCTGCATATAATTTTTCAAGACAATATATTCCACGATATGTCATCCGCTGTTACCGTTTTTTCCTCTACTAAACCACAAGTAATTGAATAGAACGTTGTTTGGTCCTTGACATTAATTTATGCCTGAAAAATTAATACAATAACGACAACACATATTCGTACAACATAGAAATACAAGTTTTTTTAATTACAGTTTAAACAACAGAAAATTATTTTCATCATAAAAACAAGCGTTGTGAAGCGAGCAGGGCTTTGCTTTTTTTTCATTACGGATAAAACTTTTGTTTAATTCTTTCGCAATTTAGGTCGCCGCAGTGATATCATATTCTGTAACAAGAATAACTCCACACTCAAATAAGCAGAAAATTAGGGAAACACAACTTTTCGTGTTTGCGAGCTGGCATTTTCAGACATTTCCGGGCACACAGGGACAATTGCTTCTAGGAGTGTGAAGCTATCACCGCGAACAAGATCGAATCAAAACAATTAGTTTTTTGTACGAGTTAAAATATTATAACTTGTCAAAGTGAGTTGTAGAAAACAAATGTTTAAAATATGATATTTTATGTATTTTAAATAATCTTTGCATTTTTCTTTGGTCTGAAAGATGCGATGGTCTTCGTCTAAGGGACTATATGAAAATGACACATTTAAATTTTTTAACAAAATAAAGGATGTAAGTGGTCATCACTTAATGTTTGTTGTACACTTCAAAGTTTCTACACATATACAAACACTCTTCGGTTATAATTATAGTTATGAAATTACAATTAATTAACACCATAGTCAATTACTTCCAGATAATCTTTGTGGCTTAGAACCTGGCATCTCTACTTCACAGCGCAAAACCACCGATGTTTTCAAAATTCGCTCAGACAATTGCTGAGCCACATTTGTTACGTATATATACCGAATATGTTATTTCCATGGGACTCTTCCTCATGCATCCATAATGTTGTGACATATCTCAAAATTATTACTAGATATCATTTATTACCTATAGGAATGCATGAAACAAAAGTTTGAACAATGTACGAAACATACATTTCCATTTCCCATCACGTCTTCATCTCCGTCGTAATGAGTGTGTCGATCTCGCCTACAAAGGTACTATCCTAAATAAAACAGAAGGTATTCATAATAGAATCTTTTTGTTGTCCGAAAGTTCTTGCATGTTCGCACCGATGAAAGCAAAAATAGAAAATCATAATTTGAAAGCCAAAACAGAAGGTCATAAACTCAAATCATGAAAACATAATATCTTAATTGATATGGCGTTATCTTTTGTTGTCGTGAGCCAACTTGTGAGATCTCAAGACTCTAGTTAGCTGCGTGGCAACAAACAACGACATGCGGTTCAACAAGAACTGTAGAGGCAGTTCTGTATAGATCACTGAACGACAACCGATAAGGTATATCTTAAAAATATATACCACCTTCTACATGTTTCAACGCAAAAACTCTAGAGAAAATGCAACTTTAATTCAATATTTTATGAACTCAACATCACTCTTGCTTGCTCAAGGTCATTCACGGTGTCTCTTTTTGTTTATTGTAGCCTCATGCTTTTCTTACATGTAAAGGCATCATGATTATGACCTTGTTTTGCTAAAACCATTGGTTGGTAAGAGGATTGTGGATTAAAGATACTCTATAAATACTATCCATAGCATGCATTTAATTTCATCATCAACCAAAAACATCTCTTCAGACTTACCTACAAAGTTTGAATTTACATTTCTTTCCAATGGCTTCTTCATCGCCTTTTCTGCCTACTATACTTTCGGGGCTTGTTCTCGGGATCTTCTTTATAGCTCTACTTCCTATGGCTACTGCCAACGAGCCACTGACAGAGGTATTTGAGAATTGGATGGCTAACTTTGGTCGCGTCTATGCAAGCGATGCTGAAAAGTCGCTTCGCTTGGAGGTGTTCAAGACCAACCTGCAATACATCGAGTCCACAAACAACCAACCCGGTCTTACGTACAAACTCGGTCTTAATAAGTTTGCTGATCTTACGAACTCGGAGTTTATGGCTAAGTATGCAAGCTACACTCCACGCAGTGGACCGAAGAACTCAACCCCATCCAAATACTCAACATTTGTATCAGCCCCGACATCGATTGACTGGCGGTCTCAAGGTGCGGTCACACCGGTTAAGGATCAAGGAGATTGCGGTGAGTAAAACTATAAGTTTGCGTTATTAAAAACAAGCATGTCATCTACCATGATATAGGAACAATGAGAAACTAAGCTTAACAATGTTAATTCGCACTCGAAAAACAAGAGTTTTCATAGCATATTATGTCGAGATTTCTCGACTTGCTCTTGTGCCAACACACAGTGACCTATAAAATTAAAGTAAAATTTACTTGACTTTTTTTTTCTCTCTCGAAAATACTAGAATTCATAATATATTTTTGGCACCAGATGTGACTCCTAGATTTTTATTAAATAACAAAGCTCTGTATTTCTTAAAAGAAAGAAAACTGTTATGCTGAGTATTATGCCTTGATTTTATTCGGAAAAGAAAAGAAACAGTGTCATTATTTTCATTATCAACTATGAGTGCAGGTAGCTGTTGGGCTTTCTCGGCTGTAGCTGCTATCGAGGGGATAAACAAAATCAGAACCGGACAATTGGTGACTCTTTCGGAGCAGGAGCTGGTAGACTGTGTTACCTCTTGTTACGGATGCAACGGAGGATATATGGACTATGCCTTTCAATGGGTGAAAAATAACGGGGGCATCACAAATTCGACGGACTACCCATACAAGGCGTTGCAAGGAACTTGCAACACCGTGAAGACCGCTCACCGTCAAGTTACCATCACCGGTTACGCAGGCGTCACCCCTTACAGTGAGACTTCTCTCATGAATGCCGTCGCGATCCAACCTGTTTCTGTAGCCATTGAATCAAGTGGATATTATTTCCAATTTTACGCGAGTGGAGTTTTTACTGGCTCATGCGGGACGAGTCTAGACCACGGCGTGACAGTAGTTGGGTACAGCAACAGCGTAACCCCTCACTACTGGATAGTGAAGAACTCGTGGGGTACATCTTGGGGCGAGTCTGGATACATCAGGATGAAGAAGGACATTACCAGCACAGCAGGCTTGTGCGGTATCGCCATTGAACCCTTTTATCCTACCAAGTGATTTTGATGATGAGCATGACCGTCAGGACTTGTGCTTTACATTTTTTCATTGGATACAACTGCTACTTAAGTGACCAATGAGCCTCTGAATAAAAATTAATGTATGCATGTGTGCTTTGTGGAAAGAGATCTATCAGTGAATAAAACAAATGGAAGTTTGTATCAAAATAGTTCTATATTCGTTCTATATCGTTTATGTATTGTTGGAACGATGTTGGAAAGCGCGAGACCTATACTCTTGTTTTAAGCCTAGATCTATCTTCTTCAAGTATTAGTCACAGAAACGCTCTAATGTAATGGATCTTAAGAAGAAAAGCATAATAAATTCATCACATAATGTCACCAATGTTATAAATGGAGCTTATCCAATGACATGCGCATCGACACTTCAAGAAGGAAGTAACAAAACGTAACATAGAATAAACAAATTAAATAAGCGGCGTTTCATAGGAGATGCCAGAAGAGGGTGACTTTTAATTAACTTCAACATAATGTATTACTCAAGAAATTAAAATGACCAAATATACCGAAGACAACTTGTTTGAGTCACTTGAATTTCTCACGAAAGTACCCGATTTCTGCTTACTGTAAGAAATTGCTCCTTGTAGACGAAAAACGACAAAAGCTGGATTGCTAACTTCAAAATATATTTTGATTCAATAAACAACAATGCGATTCTTTGAGGTGATTCGATATACACCCTGCATATAATTTTTCAAGACAATATATTCCACGATATGTCATCCGCTGTTACCGTTTTTTCCTCTACTAAACCACAAGTAATTGAATAGAACGTTGTTTGGTCCTTGACATTAATTTATGCCTGAAGAATTAATACAATAACGACAACACATATTCGTACAACATAGAAATACAAGTTTTTTTAATTACAGTTTAAACAACAGAAAATTATTTTCATCATAAAAACAAGCGTTGTGAAGCGAGCAGGGCTTTGCTTTTTTTTTTCATTACGGATAAAACATTTGTTTAATTCTTTCGCAATTTAGGTCGCCGCAGTGATATCATATTCTGTAACAAGAATAACTCCACACTCAAATAAGCAGAAAATTAGGGAAACACAACTTTTCGTGTTTGCGAGCTGGCGTTTTCAGACATTTCCGGGCACACAGGGACAATTGCTTCTAGGAGTGTGAAGCTATCACCGCGAACAAGATCGAATCAAAACAATTAGTTTTTTGTACGAGTTAAAATATTATAACTTGTCAAAGTGAGTTGTAGAAAACAAATGTTTAAAATATGATATTTTATGTATTTTAAATAATCTTTGCATTTTTCTTTGGTCTGAAAGATGCGATGGTCTTCGTCTAAGGGACTATATGAAAATGACACATTTAAATTTTTTAACAAAATAAAGGATGTAAGTGGTCATCACTTAATGTTTGTTGTACACTTCAAAGTTTCTACACATATACAAACACTCTTCGGTTATAATTATAGTTATGAAATTACAATTAATTAACACCATAGTCAATTACTTCCAGATAATCTTTGTGGCTTAGAACCTGGCATCTCTACTTCACAGCGCAAAACCACCGATGTTTTCAAAATTCGCTCAGACAATTGCTGAGCCACATTTGTTACGTATATATACCGAATATGTTATTTCCATGGGACTCTTCCTCATGCATCCATAATGTTGTGACATATCTCAAAATTATTACTAGATATCATTTATTACCTATAGGAATGCATGAAACAAAAGTTTGAACAATGTACGAAACATACATTTCCATTTCCCATCACGTCTTCATCTCCGTCGTAATGAGTGTGTCGATCTCGCCTACAAAGGTACTATCCTAAATAAAACAGAAGGTATTCATAATAGAATCTTTTTGTTGTCCGAAAGTTCTTGCATGTTCGCACCGATGAAAGCAAAAATAGAAAATCATAATTTGAAAGCCAAAACAGAAGGTCATAAACTCAAATCATGAAAACATAATATCTTAATTGATATGGCGTTATCTTTTGTTGTCGTGAGCCAACTTGTGAGATCTCAAGACTCTAGTTAGCTGCGTGGCAACAAACAACGACATGCGGTTCAACAAGAACTGTAGAGGCAGTTCTGTATAGATCACTGAACGACAACCGATAAGGTATATCTTAAAAATATATACCACCTTCTACATGTTTCAACGCAAAAACTCTAGAGAAAATGCAACTTTAATTCAATATTTTATGAACTCAACATCACTCTTGCTTGCTCAAGGTCATTCACGGTGTCTCTTTTTGTTTATTGTAGCCTCATGCTTTTCTTACATGTAAAGGCATCATGATTATGACCTTGTTTTGCTAAAACCATTGATTGGTAAGAGGATTGTGGATTAAAGATACTCTATAAATACTATCCATAGCATGCATTTAATTTCATCATCAACCACAAACATCTCTTCAGACTTACCTACAAAGTTTGAATTTACATTTCTTTCCAATGGCTTCTTCATCGCCTTTTCTGCCTACTATACTTTCGGGGCTTGTTCTCGGGATCTTCTTTATAGCTCTACTTCCTATGGCTACTGCCAACGAGCCACTGACAGAGGTATTTGAGAATTGGATGGCTAACTTTGGTCGCGTCTATGCAAGCGATGCTGAAAAGTCGCTTCGCTTGGAGGTGTTCAAGACCAACCTGCAATACATCAAGTCCACAAACAACCAACCCGGTCTTACGTACAAACTCGGTCTTAATAAGTTTGCTGATCTTACGAACTCAGAGTTTATGGCTAAGTATGCAAGCTACACTCCACGCAGTGGACCGAAGAACTCAACCCCATCCAAATACTCAACATTTGTATCAGCCCCGACATCGATTGACTGGCGGTCTCAAGGTGCGGTCACACCGGTTAAGGATCAAGGAGATTGCGGTGAGTAAAACTATAAGTTTGCGTTATTAAAAACAAGCATGTCATCTACCATGATATAGGAACAATGAGAAACTAAGCTTAACAATGTTAATTCGCACTCGAAAAACAAGAGTTTTCATAGCATATTATGTCGAGATTTCTCGACTTGCTCTTGTGCCAACACACAGTGACCTATAAAATTAAAGTAAAATTTACTTGACTTTTTTTTTCTCTCTCGAAAATACTAGAATTCATAATATATTTTTGGCACCAGATGTGACTCCTAGATTTTTATTAAATAACAAAGCTCTGTATTTCTTAAAAGAAAGAAAACTGTTATGCTGAGTATTATGCCTTGATTTTATTCGGAAAAGAAAAGAAACAGTGTCATTATTTTCATTATCAACTATGAGTGCAGGTAGCTGTTGGGCTTTCTCGGCTGTAGCTGCTATCGAGGGGATAAACAAAATCAGAACCGGACAATTGGTGACTCTTTCGGAGCAGGAGCTGGTAGACTGTGTTACCTCTTGTTACGGATGCAACGGAGGATATATGGACTATGCCTTTCAATGGGTGAAAAATAACGGGGGCATCACAAATTCGACGGACTACCCATACAAGGCGTTGCAAGGAACTTGCAACACCGTGAAGACCGCTCACCGTCAAGTTACCATCACCGGTTACGCAGGCGTCACCCCTTACAGTGAGACTTCTCTCATGAATGCCGTCGCGATCCAACCTGTTTCTGTAGCCATTGAATCAAGTGGATATTATTTCCAATTTTACGCGAGTGGAGTTTTTACTGGCTCATGCGGGACGAGTCTAGACCACGGCGTGACAGTAGTTGGGTACAGCAACAGCGTAACCCCTCACTACTGGATAGTGAAGAACTCGTGGGGTACATCTTGGGGCGAGTCTGGATACATCAGGATGAAGAAGGACATTACCAGCACAGCAGGCTTGTGCGGTATCGCCATTGAACCCTTTTATCCTACCAAGTGATTTTGATGATGAGCATGACCGTCAGGACTTGTGCTTTACATTTTTTCATTGGATACAACTGCTACTTAAGTGACCAATGAGCCTCTGAATAAAAATTAATGTATGCATGTGTGCTTTGTGGAAAGAGATCTATCAGTGAATAAAACAAATGGAAGTTTGTATCAAAATAGTTCTATATTCGTTCTATATCGTTTATGTATTGTTGGAACGATGTTGGAAAGCGCGAGACCTATACTCTTGTTTTAAGCCTAGATCTATCTTCTTCAAGTATTAGTCACAGAAACGCTCTAATGTAATGGATCTTAAGAAGAAAAGCATAATAAATTCATCACATAATGTCACCAATGTTATAAATGGAGCTTATCCAATGACATGCGCATCGACACTTCAAGAAGGAAGTAACAAAACGTAACATAGAATAAACAAATTAAATAAGCGGCGTTTCATAGGAGATGCCAGAAGAGGGTGACTTTTAATTAACTTCAACATAATGTATTACTCAAGAAGATGAACTTATATTAACGGGTAGTGATATGAAATTCTTGGAATCTTGCTTTCATCACCTACATGATTGGTTTGCCATTAAAAATCTATGGGGTTTACATTACTTTTTGGGAGTCGAGGTCACTTCTATGGCGTCAATCTTGCACCTATCTCAATGTTTTGTACTCGATCTCCTTGCTTGCACAAACATGACAGAATGCAAACCTTGCAATACCCCCCATAGCAACAGCCCCTCCACTTTCTCACCTTGACAACCTTTTGAAGAGCCCCATCTCTATCGAAGTGTTGTTGGTGCCTTACAACATGGCACAATAACGAGACCTGATATCTTTTTTGCCGTGAACAAGGTCTCGCAATTCATACACCAACCAACAATTGCTCATTGGACCGCTACAAAGCGCATCTTGAGGTATCTACAAGGTACTATTTCTCATGGTTTAGCTTTTCATTCCCAGGGGTGGATCTACATTCACCCGTACGGGTGCTAAACCACCCTATGATTTTAAAATTTTAATTATATATATTGAAATGTAATTGAATTTTATTATTTTATAATTTGTTATATAATCTAGTCCCCCTTATAAAATATCACATATCTACTTGTAGTCCAGTGATTATAGTTTATTTTGTAGTTGTGGAGAGCTTGAGTTCAATTCCCACTAACAACATATTGTGCATTTTAAATTTTAGCACCCTCTATCATAATTTTCTAGTTCCGCCCCTGTTCATTCCTCCCCTACATTGTGCATTGATGCCTATAGTGACGCCGATTGGGCCGGCTCAATCAATGATCGTCGGTACTCGGTCTCGGTCAACATCAGGTTTTTGCATCTATTTAAGCAACAATCTTGTATCATGGAGTGTCAAAAAGCAATCAACGGTTTCCAAATCTAGCACCGAGGTGGAATATCGAAGTCTTGCTCTCACATGTGCAGAAATTCTATGGCTTCAACACCTATCCGAGTTACATGTCTCCCTAGCTGCTGCCCCGACTCTTTGGTGGGATAATATCGGTGCAACCTTTCTTGCAGCTAATCCTATGTTTCATGCTTGCACAAAACACGTTGAAATTGATTTTCATTTTGTTCGAGAGCGTGTGGCTTCAAAGGAATTATGTGTCAGATTTTTGTGTTCTAATGACCAACTTGCAGATGCCTTAACAAAGCCGCTTCCTGCTGCCCGATTTCTCTCTTTGCGCACCAAGCTGCTTGTGGCTGCACCACCTTCAACTTGTGGGGTGGGGGTATTAAACCAACCCTGGACAGCTCCAGTCATCCATCAAATGGAGACGGACAAGCAACAACCTTTCTGTTATTTTGTTATTGTCTACTGTGCATTTTATACCATAATTAAAATGGCGTGACTAGAGTTAAATTTCAAAGCCTGATGGCTTTATAAACATAGCGTTGTAACAAGAGTAATTCAATGAGAAATAAAAATCATTCAAACTGCATCTTCTTCCTCTAGCTAATTCTATTAGTTCCACCTTAGACTGAATTGATCCGAATTCTGATCATACGATCGTAATCCAAACATAAATATTTTGTTACCTCAAAGGATATGGATTCGTTTCTCCGTTGGTCTTTTTCTTAATCTGACAAGAGAAAGAGAAAGAGAGAGAGTGCAAGAAATTTTTTTTTTTTTTTTAAGAAATGAGGAAGCCGTTAGGAATTATGAGCTTAATTATCTCAAGTCAACCCTCTACCGGCAAGAAATATGAGAGTTTGTCATGCTTGGAGCCGGAGACAGAAAACTCCGAGAGAGAAAGAAAGTCAAGGGTATAAATGGTCTGTAAAGCAAATGTTGGAATCTAAATATTAATTATTATGTAACTCTTTTTAGAGATATTTGATATATCATGGTGTTATACCAGATGAAGATATGAATTTTGAAGAAGAAATATGTATAATTATTGATGTTGAAGAAGAAAATATGTAATATTGAAATTTTTGAGGGAATATGTGAAATTTTCTCTGAATAAAAAGGTTGCACTAGAAGCAAGATTTTCCCCGAATTTTTCATCTAAATAAATTATTTTCATTGTTAAATTTATTTGTTAGATAAGTATGAAAAATTATTTTCATTGTTAAATTATTTTTCATTCTAAATATGATATTTAGGTGTACGTTTGTGTGTCACAGGCAAAAAAATGAACTATTTATCCTTATAACCAACAAATTAAATAACTAAATATTTCTTTAAATATGTTATATATTTTTTGTTTATTAAAGGGTAAAATGAGCACTTTAAAATTTTAGTTGTGTTCTAATACAAGATGTAATTAAATGAATAAATTCGTGAGTTTGTAAAATTTATAAAAGAAAATATGATTTTACGAAATTTTAGATGAAAAAAATACGTAATTGAAAAAAATTTAAAGAGATGCATAATTTTTTTTCCTAATGTTTATGTTCCACCCAGTGTTGTAAAAAACGGTCTTAACGGCCGATTAAACGGCTGTTTAATCGTTAACGGCGGTCAAACCGTTACGAATATACTAAACGGATGCCTGTTTGCGGATGAGAACGATTAATCGGCCGTTTATTCCGATTAATCGGTCCAGAATTTTCAGATCAAGTGATTTTCTACCTATCTAAAAAAATAGTAAAAAAATTCGAAAAAATGTAAAATTTGGTTTACAAGTACATATTTATTTTATAATCATGTTGAACGGTTCAGATCGACCGTTAGGATTTTGAAAACTCAAATATTGAACCATAGCAATGCCCAATCCATGCTATGCATAGTACTGTAGCCTCACTCTTCTTCTATTATTTATATACCATATATTTTTCTTACTTACTAATGTAATTTTTTCAATTAGTACGACGTGTACATTTATGAAATTAAGTTGTTATCATAAACTAAGTTTAGTGATTTTATGTTGGAATGTTTCATTTATTTCAAATAATATGTTATTAGTATTTGAAAAAACTTAATTCTCAAATTTATTTTTTCATTAAATAAATGTGTTACTTACACATGTAAAAATATTTATGTGTTAAGAAGAAATAAGCGTAGTGTCATGTTATAATAATAAAACTAAGTTAGATTAAGTTTATTTGATAAGTTTAATGAGTTCAATAAATTATTTTTAATAAATTATGATATATACACATAAATTTAATAAAAACGCTAAATTGTCCGCATAATTCCGATTAATCGGCCGCATACCGATTAATCGCTTGGCGGTACCCCATCCGTCCGACGACCGCATACCGTTATTTACAACACTGGTTCCACCTTCAGATTCATTTAGAATTTTCTGGATAAATCTTTATCAAACCCTACACAATTAGTCCTGATACGGCGGAATAAACGAATTCGTATCACCTAAGGTAACATAATATTTATGTTTGAATCTGGACCGTCCAATCAAAATATGTACAATTTTTAAAGCGTTCCCGTGTGTTCCAAACTTCCACCTCGGGCCGGATTGGCCCCATTACCGATTGGACGGTTGTGATCTAAATAGAAATATTATGTTACCTTAGATGATATGGATTGGGATAAAACATGCGATTTAGAATAAGAGAATTCTCTCTTGTTGTCTGTGAATAAATTAATTTCAGTGAGGAGCTAACCCGCACCCACCAGCGACATAAGAAAAGAAGGGCAACATATCTCTAGAATAACTTGTTAGTTAGTAAACTAATCCACATGATAATTAATTTTCTAACACGTTAATTTCGTAGTCATGAAAAGCTAGGCTAGTGGTTATTCTAGAAAGGATGGGAAAGTGGAATGACGGCAGCTGAGACACCATCCCGATCTCATGTGGCCAGCTTAACTATAACCACATTGTGAATTTGTTTCTATAGTGACTTGGTGAGAACACAGCGACAAATGAATTATTGGGGTTCGGTTTGACGGAGTCAAATTCGAGAATAATTCAGATATAATCCGAGAATGAATCAGAATTATACATTGAGCCCGGACCGGAGATCACAGTCTCACAAGAGAGTAAAAAAAACAAATAATAATAATAATTCGTGAAAAATTCATAAAATTCATGAAAAATTCGTAAAATTCGCTAATTATTCGTGAATAATTTGGTAAAAGTTCGGTCAACCGAATAATACGCCACTCGGTTCGCCGACACCACAAATTATTTGTGAATCTTATCACTATGGGTGAGAAGCAATGTTTTAGAAGTTGATGTGATAATCAATAAACACCAAAGTGTGTTTGTAGTTTGAAATTCTTTGTTATGTTATAAAGATTTTGGATGAGATTAGGGACAAATTTAGAAATTAGGTCAGAGGTAGACAAGAAAATGAGTTAGACTGCAAAAAAATGAATTAGATACATAGGTACACAAACTTGTTTACTAGCAGCTGATAATAGCCCAAAAATATATAGGGGTTGAAATTTGACCTTATTAGTCCGCTCTGAATGAAATTAGGTTATTTACTTAAAAGAGAAATATAGAAATCTAGTTTCTAAATTCTAATATTCATAAAAAATCTATTTGGGTTTCAAATTTGAGACCTCTTATACAGAGAGTGTTGTCTTTTGTCACTAAATTAAAAATTAGTTCTCAAATAAAATTATATTAACGTTATCTTAAAAATCTCATAACATTTAGCTAGCGCATATACAACATTCAGTACAACAAAAAATATAGATCTAAAGTATGTTTGGAATTTCAAATTAATTATGGTCCCAGTTGTTATGAATATAAAGCACATTATTCGGAAAATAAATCTGCTGTGATTCTCGGGGAATTACACAACCCTGCGATTCTGATCTCAACTGTTGGTCTTTTTTGAGATACATGCATGGAAATTTTATTTTCCGAGAACGTTTCTAAGATCCGCGCATGGAAAAGTTTGAATTGTTGCTCTCAGAATTTCAGAATCCTGCAATCCCGGACTCCATTATTCGGCTCCATTTCAAAAGAAAAATAGAATAGCTGCTGATGAGTTGTCTTTTGTACAACATAGCACTTACCTAAAGCTGAAGGCACAGACAATCTGTATTCCACTCCAAGCAAAGAACTTTCTTTTTCAACTTTTCTGGGTCACCGAAAGAACTCGGTTTCTAATATCAAATTATCAAAGCGTAAATAATGTTTAGGAGGAATTTTGAAATTACGTATTTTCTCTTTAAAAATTCATAATATTATATTTACTCTTCTAAATTTTTAAAACTCACAAATTTATTTAATTTGTTTTAAATTTATAATGTTCTAATTTATTCTTTATTAGAAAATAAAAATATGCAATCAGTGTAAGAAAAATACTAAATCTTCTAATTGATCGTATTTTGAAGGTAAATGATTCACTTCTCTACTTGTAATGCATACACAGTGGTATTTGGACGTACGCTTGTGTGTGTCATAAATAAGAAAATGAATTGTTTGCCCTTACAACCAACCAATTTTTTAAACATACTGCATTTTTTTTAATAAATTATAAATTAAGTACTTTAGAAATTTAAAATGAATTTTATTAAAAAAAAAACACATACAATTAATTAAATAAATTTTTTAGTTTTTCCTTATTTTAGAGGAAAAAAAACGTAATTTCAAAATATTTGAAGAATATTTATAAAATTATTCCTAATGTTAATGTCCCCTTCTCAGATTCATCTAGAATTTTCCGGATAAAACTTCACCAGAACTTGTTTTGCTGTATGAATAAATTAATGTTGCTGAGGAGCTGACCCGCACCCAACATTGACATAATGCATGATGTCGCAGTTGAATAAGAAAAAAACGGCAACATATCTCTAGAATCACTTGTTCATTAGTAAACAAATTAGTAAACAAATCCACGTGGAAATAATTTTTTCTAACTCGTTGATTTCCTAGTCATGAAAAGCTCGCATGGTTATTCTAGAAAAGATGGGGAAGTGGAATAAATTCACATCCTCTGAGGTATCTTATATTTTGCGTGACTTCTTGAAATATCTCAACCGTTCAAATACGTTCGGCACGAATCACAAAGCTCACAATATACTGCCCCTGCGCTATCCCCGAATAGGCACCGGACACGTCGGTCACGCAAAATATGAGATATCTCAGAGGATTCGCACTCAAGTGGAATGACGGCAGCTGAGACCCCATATGATCTTATGTGGCCAACTTAATTATATTCACATTGTGGATTTGTTTCTCTAGTAAATTCAGAACTAGTGCAATACCTAAGTAGAATAATATCTGAATCGTTAGTTTCAGTCTGATACAATTTTCAAAATAGACCTCCTATATCTCAAATAGATACCGAATTGATTTTAGTCTACTTCCTTCGGTACATGAGGGGATACTCTCAAAATTTATAATAATCAATAAACACCAGTGTACTTTTAGTCTTAAATTTGTATTATGTTGGAGAGAAAAAAAAGATGGAGATTTAGTTTTTCAAATGCGTTTGGACTTTATTGCTTTCGTTAGAACTGTGGTAAAACTTGACTTTCAAGGTGTAAGTTAACTTGATTTCATGATAATGAAATGAGCTTTTATGCCTTTTATAAAAAAAAAATTAGTTTTTCAAATTCTAATAATAATAAAATAATCTCATCTGGATTTCGAATCCGCTACTGTTCTATTGTGATCTCTATACCGAGAATATTGTCTTTTTTCACTAATCAAAGAATGTTCTATCTAGCGTATCTGGAACATTCAGCACGGCAATAAATAATTAAATATATATCTAAAGTATTTTTGGAGTTTAATTCTGGTCCAGGTTGTTATAAAAGTTAAGAATATTTTTCATATTACGAATAAAAACTTATCTATCAAAAGAAAAATAGAATAGCTGTTGATGAGTGATGACTTGTCTTTTACACAACATACCACTTACCTAAATATGAAGGCACAGACAATCAATCTGCATTCCCCTCCAAGCAATGAATTTTCCTTTTTTTCCCAATATTTCTTTGTCACCAAAAGAACTCGGTTTCCATCTTACATCTGAAGATAAGACTTCTTCCATTCCTACCATATTTTTTTATTCGTTTCTGAAGTGCTAATAGACTGCTGGGAGTACACCAATCTAACGTTTTATTTCAGGTAATCATATATCCAGAGCAACTTGTGCTATTTCAAGAGCACCTGTGTTGGCCTCTATTTCAAATATAGTTGATTTTTTCCTGTATGTTATAGTGAGTCAGAAATATATATAAAAAAGTTATTTTTTTCGACAATGTATCTATGTCCTTCACGAGTGCGTATCCCCTGAGATATCTCAACTTTTGCGTGACCGACGTGCCCAGTGTCTATTCGGGGATAGCGCAGGGGCCAGTATTATTTGTGCTTTGAGATTCGTACAGAACGTATATTAACAGTTGAGATTTCCAAAAAAGTCACGCAAAATTTGAGATATCTCAGAGGATGCGAATTCGTCCTTCACGCCGTCTCCCGAATCCATTCTCACGTGCTTTAGCTCATGCGAATTGAGCATCCTTCTTTTTTTCAGCTAGCATTAATTCTTCTGTTGTTTTTTTTTTCTATTTTAACAAACGTATTTATTCGTCGTTCTCTTCCTCCCTTCTCAACGAACGTCTCTTCCTATCCTTTCACCCGTTTTTTTGTGATGCAATCCTGAAATTTCATCATTTAATTATTATCTTTTTTAGGAACCTTTTGTATATAAGTAACTAATATACAAAAAAAAATATATAGTTAATATATTAATTTATATACAAAGATGTTTTAAATTCATGTTCTAGTATAAAAAAAAAAGTCTTTCTAATATAGAAAAGTTCAATTAGTATAACATATTAAGTAAAAACATCTATTTTTTATTATAACCACTAATTATGCAAGTAATACATATTTTTTCTATTATAAATATATGATTTTTTTTATATAAATAGCTGATATGTTAGTATAAAGACCTAACGATTTAAGTTTAAATACGTGACTATACACAATTAATACACTCTGAAGTGGTTATGTAAATTAAAAAGTACCAACACCTGTGGAGCACTAAATATGGATATGGATTGAGTGTTTGGAATCCATGTAGAGCGCATGCACCGATACATTTTTGTTGTTTTTGGAGTGCGTGGGCCACTATTATTATTATAGATAGTAATATACTTAGGCGGGTAGATTTGAAAAATACGAGTTGGGTGATAGTTGATGCCTCTCTTGTAAATGAATAAATCTAGCTAATTTTTTTGAGGGATGCTTTGGTGGACATAAGGACCTATTTGTAAAATGAATATATTTTCATTTTCAAAGTTTAAACAGTCGATCTAACCGTTCAACATTATCTCCATATTAAAATGTACTTGGAGGTCAAATTTTACATTTTTTTGAATTTTTTTACTATTTATTAAGTATTTTACAAATTCAATAGTCTGAATTTGACTAGTTTTTGTAAAAAAATTCAAAAAAATGTAAAATTTGACCTCCAAGTATATTTTAATATGGAGATAATGTTGAACGGTCGGATCGACTGTTTGAACTTTGAAAATGAAAATATGTTCATTTTACAAATAGATCCTTATGTCCACCGAAGCAAATGCCAATTTTTTTTAATATGTTTGATGCATGAAAAAAACTGTTTCATTTTTTTTAAAATTTACTTCTCAAATATACTAAATGCAGATGTCTTTGTAGTCCTTTATTTCAAATATGAATGATTTTTTACGGTGTAGTTAAAAGTGAGTCAGATAGAGTCGGATTTACGTTTAATTAAATTATTTCATCAGAATATTTAAAATGGAGATTTACAACTTTTTTTTAAGATTAGATAACATTAACATTTGTAGTAAAGAAGAAAAGTTATTACATTGTTCTATCTCATCTATTATGTTACATCACATAAATTAAAGTACTTCTCAGTAATAATAGAAAAACCTCTTTCAATTTTATCAATTCAAAAAAAAAAACATATGTATTTGAATGTGCTATCCGGGTAGCCAAATTGGCTCTTGTTATACTGTATATTTATTTATTTCTTAAATGACTCCGTTAACTACTATTTAATAACCGAAACGCACCGCCATATCAATCTAGTCAGGTTTTCTGCGTCCTATACTCCTATTGCGGGTAAAGCTTTTAACAGAGCAGTTCTAATTTCATGCAGCACACGAACTATATGCAGCGCTGCTTTGTTCCCATAGTAATTGCTCTGCATGAAGTTAAAACTACTCTGTTAACATCTTTACTTCCTATTGCTAAGTCGGCCTGCTCATTCCGTAAAGAGAGAATTTCATGTTATCAGTGACTCGCCACATGCTTGACTACAATTTAGACAACTCAAAATATTTCATCATACTAGAACGATTTGATGTTTTCAGCTTTCAACTTAAGCCCTCTTGGTCAAAACACGGCAAGTATTGTTCATTGCTGATTCGTAGCAGCAACCTTCTCCTCCTCCTCTTCTTCTTATCTCTCTCTATTATAAATACAGAGATCACCAACCTCTCTTTGTATCATTGCATCTGTTCCAACTCATACAAAATTACAAACCCAATTTTCGTTTTACAAATCAGGGATTAATCAATGGAAAAGAACAGCTCTTACGGCGGTGCTTCTTGGGCCGATCAGTGGGACACTAGCGACGATTCAAATTACCCGCTTTCAAAGAATGGCAAGAAGACCGGAGGAGATAAGAAAAGTGGGGTGGAGAAGACAAAGGAGGTCGCTACTGCTGGTTTTGAGAAGACGAAGGTGATTGCTTCAGTTGGATTTAAGAAGGCAAAAGAAGGTACCTCGCATGGCATCCAGTGGATTAAAGAGAAGTACCAGAAAAGGAGTCAAAAGAATTAAGTTTTTTTTTTTTTTTTTTTTTCATTGTTGATGGTTGATTGTGTTGATTTTTTTTTTTTGGTTCATGTATATATACTATTTGTTAGTAGATAGATTTGTTATGCAGTAACTGGTTAATTGGATTGTTTTTGGGTTTTGATTTAATAAGATTTTTGATAGTTTGTTTTGAATTCACATTCATGAGATATCTCAAATTTTGAGTTGATCTGCAAAAAATCTGAATCGTTTAAATTTTCTGCACGAATCTCAAAGCAACAATAATATTTCCGTACGTTCAGAATAGATACAGAATTAAACATGATATGGATTTCCCTAGCACAATAAACCTTTTAGCTTATTGTTGTATCATCATAGGTTGCTGTTTTGATTTTAGCAACATATCTTGAATTTTTTTTTAAAACCATAATTAAAAAATAAAAAATTAGCAAACCAACATGATTAGCCAGATTTTTACAAAAATCATAAGAACCGAATTGGCAATTCGGTTCCCACTTTTTTTTTTCTAAAATCAAAATGCCAATTCGGTTCCCCCCCCTTTTCACAGTTTTTCCGCAGTACAGAAACGGTATAGTTTTTAGTGTAATGCCTTGGACCCGAATTGAAATTTCAGTTCCATTATTTTTATTTTTTATTTTTTTTAAAGACAAATAACTAAAATGATGAAATATAATATTAAAAAATCGAATTTTTTTTCTCCTTTGTCAAATTATTTTTTGATAGCATATTTATACTAAAATACTATAAATTACTTAAAATTATGTTAATTTATGTTGAATTACACTAAATTACGCTAAATTACGTATGAATAGGGCCTATTTTGTGCTATCTTTCATAAATCATAAAAAATAGTAAAAAAATAATAAAACAATAAAAATTGGTATTCTACAAGTTCATTATATGACTAATTTACTGAGCTACGTAGATTGAAGAATAGAAATGAAAATATTAATCGGAAACTTCAACTGAAGTTTTGAGACTCTTCCCTTTGTTTTTTGGCGATTCTGAATTTGAAAATTTAGCATTGCTACTTTTAATGCATGCGTATTTTCACGAGTTTTCCGAAAAGTGGTCATTTGTTGAAATCGGACACTCGAGCGCCGTTTTACAGCCGTTTGAAATTCGTCGTCGTTTTTCGCCTTCTCAGTGAAGATATCATCCCTATTCATACGTAATTTAGCGTAATTTACCGTATTCTAGCATAATTCTACATAATTATTGTAATTTAGCGTAATTTAGTGTAATTCAGCATAAATTAATATAATTTCAAGTAATTTATAGTATTTTAGTATAAATATGCGAGATGGACTTAGCTAGGCCATGGAGTAAAACGCTTTGTACTCCACGCCATATTTCTATTTTGAAAATTCAAACTACCGATCCGAACCGCTCAAGTTATTCTCCATATTGAAATGTGCTTGGAGACCAAATTTTACATTTTTTGGAATTTTTTACTATTTATTAAGCCACTTTGAAAATCGCTGATCCGGATGAACAATAGCAAAACAGTAAAAAAATTTGGACCAATGGATCAGCGATTTTCAAAGTGGCTTAATAAATAGTAAAAAAATTCCAAAAAATGTAAAATTTGGTCTCCAAGTACATTTCAATATGGAGATCATGTTGAGCGGTTCGGATCGGTAGTTTGGATTTTCAAAATGAAAATAATGAGGCGTGGAGCACCAAGTCATTTTACCCCATGGCTTAGCTAAGCCCAGCTCTAAATATGCTATCAAAAAAGTAATTTGACAAAGGAAAAAAAAATTGATTTTTTAGTATTATATTTCATCATTTTAGTTATTTGTCTCTAAAAAAAAATAATAATAATAGGAACTGAGATCCCAATTCGGGTCTAAGGTATTACACCAAAAGCTACACCGTTTCTGCGCTGCGAAAAAACTGTGAAAAGGGGGAGGAACCGAATTGGCGTTTCGGTTCCAGAGAAAAAAAAAGTGGGAACCGAATTGCCAATTCGATTCTTATGGTTTTTATAAAAACTAAACTAATCATGTTGGTTTGCTAATTTTGTTTTTTGTAATTATATTTTTTTTTTAAAAAATTCACGTATCTTCCAGCGATAAAAAAAAAATAGAAAAGGAAATGAGAGGAAAGGGCAAAAAGATCGGGGAATTTTCATGTATGCTCCCAGAAAATTTCGAAATTACTTATCTTCTCTTCCAATTTATTATATCGTATTTTTTTATTTATAAGAAAAACAGGTTCTGCTTTTCCGATCTCAACCATTCAAATTTGTTGAGATTTGTGCATAAAAAATTTCTTTATCGAGATACGTAAATAAAAAAATT
Source organism: Carex kokanica (assembly GCA_025461125.1). Lineage (NCBI taxonomy): Eukaryota > Viridiplantae > Streptophyta > Magnoliopsida > Poales > Cyperaceae > Carex > Carex kokanica. The sequence goes on from JAJGRX010001019.1 coordinate 163,694, forward strand.
TAAATAGTTGGAATCGGAAAAACAGAACTATAGTTTTCTTAGATAAAAGCAGTAGAGTCGGATCCGTCAGTTGGTACCACCTCTGTGTTACCAGAACCAAAAACCACACATATTACAGCATCAGGTATTCAGTAAAATACCTTACTCAAAACAAAAAATGAACCAACAAATATATCAAACTACAACCCTACTGACAAAAGTAACATACAATCAAGTGAAAATAACATATAGAAAATCATAAACCAAGTTTGCACAGAAGACCCTTAGACACTAGAAAATCATAAAAGCAACAACTGAGAAGTATCACCGGCATCTTCATCTTCCAATATTGTCCCTCCTTATAATATCATATTTATTTCTCTAAATTTCAAAAACTCACATATTTATTCAATTTATTATTATTTTTTGCTAAAACTCATTTTAATGTTATAAACTACACATTTATCTTTACTGAAAAAATTAAAATATGTAACTTGTTTAAGAGAAATGTTCGGTATTCAAATTGACCGCTTTTGAGAGTAAATGATCCATTTGTTTTACTTGTAACGTGTACACAAACACATGTCTAAACGTCATTGTGTATACGTCACAAATAGAAAAATAAATCTTTTGCTCTCGGAAATCAACCAATTAGAAAGTTTAACATTTATCTTACAAATTACATATTTAATAAAGTATAAAATAGAAACTTTATATATTTAAAATGAATTTTAATAGAAAAAATAAATAAATTAGGTAAATTTATGGACTTCTGAAGTCTAAAGGGGTAAATATGATACAATGAGGGAAATACGTAAGTTCAAGTTTTTATTTTTATTTTTGCACATTTTAGAATTAAAATTCAGAAACAATAAGAACATGTCTATTTCTCCTCTCTTCCAATATCCCCTTCAGGTTATCAACGTTAGACGTCCACAAAGTATCTGCTATGTCTGGTCCGACCTCCACTGGTCAAACAAAGTTGCAACTTACGGGTCTGTTTGGTTGGGTTGAGAATATGTTATTTTTAGAGTTAGGCTATTCGGAATAGCCTATTCGGTATTTGGTTGGATTAGAATAGCTAGAGTAGGAAATTCAAACTTTTTGTCTTATTAGAATAGGCTATTCCTAAGAGTTTTGAGATTTGACTATTATAATAAGACAAACGATAGCTATTATTGGTTTGGCTATTTATTCTAACTATTCTTGTTTTGCAGCCAAACATACCCTATATGTATTTTTTGTCTTTAAAAAATGGATAAATTTCGTTGGAGGTCACTAAACTTTGTCATTTGTCACGAATTGGTCACTCAAGTTTGATTTATCCCCTATTTAGTTACTCAACTTTGTCATTTGTTTCAATCAAGTCACTCTATATTTTTCTGTTCAAAATCTTAGTGGAACATTTCCATTTCGTCCAAAATATTAACGGAATATACTCATTCTATCTAAAATACTAACAGAATAAGCAAATTCCGTTAGCATTTTGGATGGAAAAGTATAGAGTGGTTTGATTGTGACAAATGATAAAATTGAATAACTAAAAAAAGAAATCAAATTTGAGTGACTAATTCGTAACAATGACCTCCAGCGAAATTTACCCTTAAAAAATGATCTATACTTTGACCACATCAAAACAAATTATATAAATTCTTAGATATTTTCGTTTGATCTTCAATGTACTTGAAGTTATTAAATTTTAAAACCAACAGTTATATTTTTGAGAATTAACTTTTGATCTAGTAGTAAAAGACAACATTTTCTGTGTGGTTGTGGATTTGAAATCTGAATAGAGAATTTTTTATGAACAATTATATTAAATGAAAGTTAGTAAGCTAGACCTCCACTATTCTATCTCAAAAACAGTTATATTTTCAATAACATCAGATTATTACTATTAAAGTAATTCTAAAATGATATAAATTGTTCTGCAATTTTTTATTTTTTATTATTATAGCTAACGATGGAATTCACACATTAACTCCTTTTATCATAAAAAGATTCGAATTTTCTTCAATTTTGCGAGTTCTGTTTCGACTAATAAAAATTATGAATTTTCAATCAAACAATTTGATCAATGAATCATGCAGATTACATAGGTTTAGCTCGTCATTGGTTTTACAAATTTATTAATCATGCGCCGTTCTAATTTTTTACGTGTATACATAGTTACATGCTCATGCTTAGATGGAAACTTATGACCAAGTTAAATATATTTTCAAAATGTAATATCTCGTGTTTGCAAGGTCTATTTTGAATAAATTTCACTGCCTTGTCAATAGTTTTATAATGGTTTCTAGATCGAGCCACACAAATATAAAAAAATTATAAAATTTTATATAACCAACCATGACTAATTAAACATTATCTGCAACATATATTTTATTAAGGGTATCATGTCTCTAATTTTTAAACGTTAATAACTTTAAATTCAAAACTGAAATATCAAAATAAAATTGTTAAATTTGATATATATGCACGAGTCTCATGCAAATGAGAGTCATTAGCATGGAGGTCAACTGTATGAACTCATGTACATGGGATACTCATGCAATGAACACCAATTGCATGGGTATTCCATGTAAATGAGCATTTTTTTGTCCCATGGAAATAATTCAAATTCGAGTAGTGATATAAAAGATTACAAAATTTATAAAATTTTTGAGTTGATCTGCAAAAAATCTGAATCGTTTAAATTTTCCGCACGAATCTCAAAGCAACAATAATATTTCCGTACGTTCAGAAATTTCTTTGATATATTTGTTGGTTCATATTTTGTTGTTTTGAGTAAGGTATTCATACCTGCTGTAATATGTGAATTCGGATCCAGTGAAGTAATCTAATTTTTGGATTTTAGATTGGAACCGTTCAATTCGAATCTGTAAAAATCCATCCCCTAAGTGAGCGCACACATTCCCATTACGAATTCGAATCCCAAAATATTCTAAACGACAGATTCAAATTGGATGGTCTCGATTCCAAACTCAAAGATTGGGTTACTTTAGGGGATCCGGACTCGTAATATGTGTGGTTTTTGGTTCTGGTAACATAGATGTGGTATCAACTGACAATGTAATTGTTTTCATTGTAATGGAAATCGGTGGGTCTGCGGTAGAGTGGAAAAAACGTGTTGTGCTGTGACTAACACGTCGTGACTTTGGTCTCGTGCCGTGTCGTGCCATAACCAAGTTAATTATTTACATGTCACCGTGCCGTGACCAAAATGTCAAGGGGTGTTGGGTGTTCATGGCACGCGAATGGTCACGCCACGTGAGTCACGCCGTGCCTAACGTGCCGTGATCATACGTGACTCGCATGACTCACGTGACCATTTAATCATAATTTAAGTTAGTTTATTAAAGATTCACCATTAAATCAATATCTAATGGTCCTAATTACACGTGACTCGCGTGACTACTTGTCGTGTCGTGCCGTGCCAAAGTTTAAAAAGATGAACACAGCACGTAAATGGTCACGGCACAAGATAAGCGAGTCACGACACGTAATTGACACGCATGCCGTATCGTTCTGTGATGGAGCCGGCTCCGCCGTGCCATTTTTTCCACTCTAGTCGGGGGTCATCTCACTTTCTTAAAAATAAAAAATACGATATAATAAATTGGAAGAGAAGATATGTAATTTCGAAAGTTTCTGGGAGCATACATGAAAATTCCCCGATCTTGTTTCCCTTTCCTCTCATTTCCTTTTCTATTTTTTTTTTTAAAATAGCTGTAAGCCTGGAAGATGTGTTGCTAAAATCAAAACAGCAACCTATGATGATACAACAATAAGCTAAAAGGTTTATTGTGCTAGGGAAATCCATATCATGTTTAATTCTGTATCTATTCTGAACGTACGGAAATATTATAGTTGCTTTGAGATTCGTGCAGAAAATTTGAACGATTCAGATTTTTCGCAGATCAACTCAAAATTTGAGATATCTCATGAATGTGAATTCAAAACAAACTATCAAAAATCTTATAAAATCAAAACCCAAAAACAATCCAATCAACCAGTTATTGCATAACAAATCTATCTACTAACAAATAGTATATATACATGAAGAAAAAAAAAAAAAAAAAAAAATCAACAATCAGCCATCAACAATGGAAAAAAAAAAAAAAAATCTTAATTCTTTTGACTCCTTTTCTGGTACTTCTCTTTAATCCACTGGATGCCATGCGAGGTACCTTCTTTTGCCTTCTTAAATCCAACTGAAGCAATCACCTTCGTCTTCTCAAAACCCGCAGTAGCGACCTCCTTTGTCTTCTCCACCCCACTTTTCTTATCTCCTCCGGTCTTCTTGCCATTCTTTGAAAGCGGGTAATTTGAATCGTCGCTAGTGTCCCACTGATCGGCCCAAGAAGCACCGCCGTAAGAGCTGTTCTTTTCCATTGATTAATCCCTGATTTGTAAAACGAAAATTGGGTTTGTAATTTTGTATGAGTTGGAACAGATGCAATGATACAAAGAGAGGTTGGTGATCTCTGTATTTATAATAGAGAGAGATAAGAAGAAGAGGAGGAGGAGAAGGTTGCTGCTACGAATCAGCAATGAACAATACTTGCCGTGTTTTGACCAAGAGGGGCTCAAGTTGAAAGCTGAAAACATCAAATCGTTCTAGTATGAGGGAATATTTTGAGTTGTCTAAATTGTAGTCAAGCATGTGGCGAGTCACTGAATATGGTCAATTGGTCATTCTATTTTTTTTTGTCATGTGATAACATGAAATTCTCTCTTTACGGAATGAGCAGTTTTAACTTCATGCAGAGCAATTACTATGGGAACAAAGCAGCGCTGCATATAGTTCGTGTGCTGCATGAAATTAGAACTGCTCTGTTAAAAGCTTTACCCGCAATAGGAGTATAGGACGCAGAAAACCTGACTAGATTGATATGGCGGTGCGTTTCGGTTATTAAATAGTAGTTAACGGAGTCATTTAAGAAATAAATAAATATACAGTATAACAAGAGCCAATTTGGCTACCCGGATAGCACATTCAAATACATATGGTTTTTTTTTTTTGAATTGATAAAATTGAAAGAGTTTTTTCTATTATTACTGAGAAGTACTTTAATTTATGTGATGTAACATAATAGAATGAGATAGAACAATGTAATAACTTTTCTTCTTTACTACAAATGTTAATGTCATCTAATTTAAAAAAAAAGTTGTAAATCTCCATTTTAAATATTCTGATGAAATAATTTAATTAAACGTAAATCCGACTCTGTCTGACTCACTTTAACTACACTGTAAAAAATCATTCATATTTGGAATAAAGGACTACAAATACATCTGCATTTAGTATAGTTGAGAAGTAAATTAAAAAAAAATGAAACAGTTTTTTTCATGCATCAAACATATTAAAAAAAATTGGCATTTGCTTCGGTGGACATAAGGATCTATTTGTAAAATGAACATATTTTCATTTTCAAAGTTCAAACAGTCGATCCGACCGTTCAACATTATCTCCATATTAAAATATACTTGGAGGTCAAATTTTACATTTTTTTGAATTTTTTTACTATTTATTAAGTATTTTACAAAAACTAGTCAAATTCAGACCATTGAATTTGTAAAATACTTAATAAATAGTAAAAAAATTCAAAAAAAATGTAAAATTTGACCTCCAAGTACATTTTAATATGGAGATAATGTTGAACGGTCGGATCGACTGTTTAAACTTTGAAAATAAAAATATATTCATTTTACAAATAGGTCCTTGTGTCCACCGAAGCATCCCTCAAAAAAATTAGCTAGATTTATTCATTTACAAGAGAGCATCAACTATCACCCAACTCGTATTTTTCAAATCTACCCCCCTAAGTATATTACCATCTAAAATAATAATAGTGGTCCACGCACTCCAAAAACAACAAAAATGTATCGGTGCATGCTCTCTACATGGATTCCAAACACTCAATCCATACCCATATTTAGTGCTCCGCAGGTGTTGGTACTTTTTAATGTACATAACCACTTCAGAGTGTATTGTGTATAGTCATGTATTTAAACTTAAATCGTTAGGTCTTTATACTAACATATCAGTTATTTATATAAAAAAAACATATATTTATAATAGAAAAAATATGTATTACTTACATAATTAGTGGTTATAATAAAAAATAGATGTTTTTACTTAATATGTTATACTAATTGAACTTTTCTATATCAGAAAGACTTTTTTTTTTATACTAGAAAATGAATTTAAAACATCTTTGTATATATATATTCATATATTAACTATATTTTTTGTGTGTATTAGTTACTTATATACAAAAGGTTCCTAAAAAAGATAATAATTAAATGATGAAATTTCAGGATTGTATCACAAAGAAACGGGTGAAAGGATATGAAGAGACGTTCATTGAGGAGGGAGGAAGAGAACGATGAATAAATACATTTGTTAAAATAGATTAAAAAAAAACGACGGAAGAATTAATGCTAGCTGAAAAAAAAGAAGGATGCTCAATTCGCATGAGCTAAACCATGTGATAGGCCCTATTCATACGTAATTTAGCATAATTTACCGTATTCTGGCATAATTCTACATAATTATTGTAATTTAGCGTAATTTAGTGTAATTCAACATAAATTAATATAATTTCAAGTAATTTATAGTATTTTAGTATAAATATGCTATCAAAAAAGTAATTTGACAAAGGGAAAAAGAAATTTGATTTTTTAGTATTATATTTCATCATTTTAGTTATTTGTCTCTAAAAAAAAAAAAAAAAAAAATAATGGGAACCGAAATCCCAATTCGGGTCCAAGGCCACCAAAAGCTACACCGTTTCTGTGCTGCGAAAAAACTGTGAAAAGGGGGGAACCGAATTGGCATTTCGGTTTCAGGGGAAAAAAAAGTGGGAACCGAATTGCCAATTCGGTTCTTATGATTTTTGTAAAAATCCGGCTAATCATGTTGGTTTGCTAATTTTTTATTTTTTAATTATGGTTTTAAAAAAAAATTCAAGATATGTTGCTAAAATCAAAACAGCAACCTATGATAATACAACAATAAGCTAAAAGGTTTATTGTGCTAGGGAAATCCATATCATGTTTAATTCTGTATCTATTCTGATAATCAAACTAACCCAACGGACAAAAGTAACATACAATCAAGTGAAAATAACAGTATAGAAAATCATAAACCAAGTTTGCACAAAAGACCCTCAGACACCAGAAAATCATAAAAGCAACAACTGAGAAGTATCACCTAGGGCTGATTAATGAGTGAGTTGTTAATGAACGAGTTAGAGCGAGTTGTTAATGAACATGTTGTTAATGAGCGAGTTATGAGCGAGTTGCCGAGTTGCTTTAGGTGATGAGATTTTGCAGCCGCGTCGAAAACTTTCCAAAATTTTCTGCTAAAAGTTTAAAACCAAATAATATTCATTATTATTCACTCTCGTTCAAGGCTTCAAGCTATAGTAGCTGGGTCTAAGCCTGTAGTTAATATGTTAATGGATATTACGAATGGTTCTGGGGCTTGCCTTCTTTAGTCCAGTGATCCTATGGCATGCATGTTTCAAACTTGCTTCTTGGGCCATTCCAAAAAAAAGAATCAAGGGATTAGATATGGCAGGATTTATGTAACTCAGTTCTTAATGAGCTAATGAGCGAGTTATGAGCGAGTTGGGGTATGCTCATGCTCGGCTCATTAAGTAAATGAGCGAGTTATAGCGAGTTGTTAATGAGCATTTAGCGAGCGAGTTATGAGCGAGTTACGAGTTATGAGCAATTTACTCACCCCTAGTATCACCAGCATCTTCATCTTCCAATATTGTCCCTACTTATAATATCATATTTATTTTTCTAAATTTCAAAAACTCACAGATTTATTCAATTTTTTTTTTTGCTAAAACTCATTTTAATGTTATAAACTACACATTTATCTTTATTGAAAAAATTAAAATATGTAACTTGTTTAAGAGAAATATTCGGTATTCAAATTGACCGCTTTTGAGAGTAAATGATCCATTTTTTTACTTATAACGTGTACACAAACATATGTCTAAACGTCACTGTGTATATGTCACAAATAGAAAAATAAACCTTTTGCTCTCGGAAATCAATCAATTAGAAAGTTGAACATTTATCTTACAAATTACATATTTAATAAAGTATAAAATAGAAACTTTATATATTTAAAATGAGTTTTAATAGAAAAAACAAATTAATTAGGTAAATTTATGAACTTCTGAAGTCTAAAGGGGTAAATATGATATTATGAATTTCAATGAGGGAAATACGTAGGTTCAAGTTTTTATTTATATTTTTGCACATTTTAGAATTAAAATTCAGAAACAAGATGAACAGGTCTCTTTCTCCTCTCTTCCAATATCCCATTCAGGTTATCAACATTAGACGTCCACAAAGTATCTGCTATGTCTGGTCCGACCTCCACTGGTCAAACAAAGTTGCAACTTACGGGTCTGTTTGGTTGGGTTGAGAATATGTTATTTTTGGAGTTAGACTATTTGGAATAGCCTATTCGGTATTTGGTTGGATTAGAATAGCTAGAGTAGAAAATCTAAACTTTTTGTCTTATCGAATAGGATATTCTTAGGAGTTTTGAGATTTGGCTATTCTAATAAGACAAACGATAGCTATTATTGGTTTGGCTGTTTATTCTAACTATTATTGTTTTGCAACCAAACATACCCTATATGTATTTTTTGTCTTTAAAAAATAGGTAAATTTAGCTGGAGGTCACTAAACTTTGTCATTTATCACGAATTGGTCACTCAAGTTTAATTTATCCCCTATTTAGTTACTCAACTTTGTCATTTGTTTCAATCAAGTCACTCTATATTTTTCTGTTTAAAATCTTAGTGGAATATTTCCATTTCGTCCAAAATATTAACGGAATATACTCATTCTGTCCAAAATACTAACGGAATAAGCATATTCCGTTAGCATTTTGAATGAAAAAGTATAGAGTGATTTGATTGTGACAAATGACAAAATTGAATAACTAAAAAGAGAAATCACATTTGAATGACCAATTCGTAACAAATGACCTCCAACGAAATTTACCTTTAAAAAATGATCTATACTTTGACCACATCAAAACAAATTATATAAATTCTTAGATATTTTCGTTTGATCTTCAATGTACTTGAAGTTATTAAATTTTAAAACCAACAGTTATATTTTTGAGAATTAACTTTTGATCTAGTAGTAAAAGACAACATTTTCTGTGTGGTTGTGGATTTGAAATCTGAATAGAGAATTTTTTATGAACAATTATATTAAATGAAAGTTAGTAAGCTAGACCTCCACTATTCTATCTCAAAAACAGTTATATTTTCAATAACATCAGATTATTACTATTAAAGTAATTCTAAAATGATATAAATTGTTCTGCAATTTTTTATTTTTTATTATTATAGCTAACGATGGAATTCACACATTAACTCCTTTTATCATAAAAAAGATTCGAACTTTCTTCAATTTTGCGAGATCTGTCTCGACTAATAAAATTATAAATTTTCAATCAAACAATTTGATCAATGAATCATGCAGATTACATAGGTTAAGCTCGTCATTGGTTTTACAAATTTATTAATCATGCGCCGTTCTAATTTTTTACATGTATACATAGTTACATACACATGCTTAGATGGAAACTTATGACCAAGTTAAATATATTTTCAAAATGTAATATCTCGTGTTTGCAAGGTCTATTTTGAATAAATTTCACTGCCTTGTCAATAGTTTTATAATGGTTTCTAGATCGAGCCACACAAATATAAAAAAATTATAAAATTTTATATAACCAACCATGACTAATTAAACATTATCTGCAACATATATTTTATTAAGGGTATCATGTCTCTAATTTTTAAACGTTAATAACTTTAAATTCAAAACTGAAATATCAAAATAAAATTGTTAAATTTGATATATATGCACGAGCCTCGTGCAAATGAGAGTCATTAGCATGGAAGTTAACTGTATGAACTCATTTACATGGATACCCATGCAATGAATGCCAATTGCATGGGTATTCCATGTAAATGAGTATTTTTTGTCTCATGCAAATATTTCAAATTCTAGTAGTGATATAAAAGATTACAAAATTTCGACCTTGTTTATAATCGATGTGAAGAGCTTACAAAAATATACTGATATGGATATATTATTGACATTGATTTTTTAACTTATTGATTCATATAAAAATACAAGTGATAATTAATAAAAAGAAATTATGTTAATGTAGATAAAATAATATAGATCACACTTTATTTTGATATATAAATTTTAAAAATTTATTGTGAGTCTTACACTCTTACTATATCACAATTTGAAAATTGAATTATCTCATCTATCAGGCGACATAAATTATACCCTCTTAACTTGCATTAATTACCATTTATTGAGATTCGTGTATGAAAATTTTTGAACGGTTTTGATAGAAATAACAGGGTCCTGTAATCCCTTTGGAATAACAGCAGATTTATATCCTTGCCAATGAGAGTAAAAACCGAGAGGACAACCTGGCCTGTCTGTATAACTTTTTTGGGTCGGATTCGTTAACATTTCCAAGGATGACACCTGATCTGACCCGACCCCACCGAAAATCCCGCTGACCCGATCCAACAGCTGGTCCACTCGCCTTGATTTTTTGCTCCTGCGGTCAATTGGGTCCCCCACTGTATTCGCTGAGCCCGTACTGTTGCAACTCTCCTGCCCGCTGCCCGTACCTTACCCTGCTTTTCCTGTTCTCACTCATTTCTCTACAGAAGGACGAAAGCGCACCAGTTCATGTCTGGTGCGGTTTCTCTAGAATTGTTTTATAAAGTAGAGAACTAGAATTTTTTAAACACAAAGTCCTATGATGAATTTAATTTTAAAAATATATCGTAATGATTTTAAATAATAAATGCAAAATGTTGAAATTGATCTATGCATGTCAAAGTTTATATATTTCAATTTAATTTAGTATGAAGTTAAGAATTAAAAAAAAAAAACAAGGTTTACAAGTTAGATTTATTGCAAGAACCGTCCTTTGGTCTCTACTGGTAAAGACGACATCCTTCGTATAAGAGGACGTGAATTTGAAATCCGGATAGGGAGTTCTTTTATAAACATTAAATGAAAGTTGGTAAACTAGATCTCCATATTATTTATAAAAAGAATTAAATTTATTACGTTCAATTTTTATCGTTTTTTAACTGTTTGACTTTATAGTGAATTAATTCAAAAATTTATAAATTTAACATGTAAATGTATAAAAAAAAATATATCAGTTTCAACGGTTTGAAAACATCGTTTGAAATTAATTTGATAAATTTTAGAGTTAAACTTACAAATAATTTGATGAGCTTAAGAACACCCTAGTTCTACTCTAGTTTTCATATCAATTATCAAAGTGGAGCTAATAGGATAACCAGTGTAGGATACATTTTCTATGTTTTATATTTGTAATGCAAATAGATGTTTTTTTTTGGATGTGGAAAAAAAAGGAAATTAAAGTCCTTGCAATTGTGAAATGTACAACTAAACTATAATTTCTCTAGTAATATTGTAGTTGTGAGTGAAAAAAAATAATTAGACATTTAATTGATAACAAAAATCTTTTTACTTGGACTTGTACATCTTTAGGATTTACAAATTCACTTATTAACCTTTATAATCAACACTTAACTTATTTAAGAATCAACATTAAAATTACTTGATTAATACTTTATAATCAAACATACATAACTTTGCCATTTGCATGCCAAACTTATATTAACAAGTGTCGGCCAAAACTATTGAGTATATTGACATAATATCTATTATAAAGATTAATATTCCAAAAAAAAAAACCAAGATAATGTTTTATCCAGGTTGTAAAGATTACCAAAGCCACAAACAATATATATGATGAAAAAACAAAATAGTAATAAAAAAATAAAACTACATAACATGGATATATTTGTAAACCACTAAACTCTGAGAAAATTACCAAGGACTTTATGATAAAGCCGCATTGTATTTGATCAGGGGCGGATCCAGAATTTTCGTTGGGGGGCAAAAAAATATCGAATTGGGTTTAAATCCATTAACTAATTGGATACTCCATAAAAAAAATGTTTTAACTTATAATTCTAATTACTAATCAAAATTCAACAAATTTATTTCAATTTTAACCCTAAATTTAACTCAAATTACAAATCAAACATCCAGAGGAGGGCAAAAAAAAATTTAGAAGGAGCAAAGTCAGTTAGGACTAATAAATTTCCACTAAAACTTAAAATCCAGGAGAGACAGCTGCACCCTTGAACCATCTGGGTCCGCCCTAGTATTTGATGACAAAGGGAAACCACTAAATTTTAAGAAAGCCACGTTTATTATGCTAAAATAACATTATATTCGGAAGCATATTGAAACTGCTAATCATTACAAATAAAACCACGGCTCCTGTGCTAAAATCATGTTCTATCTCGGAACAAATAAACAACGTTAAACTATAGAAAATGAACTATTACAGAGAAATATATGGCTTGATGTGAAAATTACAAAACAGTTAGGATAAACCCACAACTTTATATACATGACGAAAACGACAAATTTTGAAGAATAAGCATGCATGGTTGGTAGAGAAATGTATTGCTTCCAACGAAAGCAATGAAAATTGAAGGATAAATAATTAAATATTATCCACAGAAAAATTCAAGGATAAGCATGACTCACGAAGAAATGCATGGCTTTTCAGAAAAATAACAAAATTTAAAGAATAAACAACGCTCACAGATAAACACATAACATTTTTGTTAAAAGAATGTATTTTTTAAAGGTTAATATTCTGTGGGAGTGTTAAAATGGTGATCTATATTTAATATTTTAGTAGATTCACTAAAAATATGATCTATTATTTTGTTACTTTCTTTTCTGAAAATAAATATGTTGTTATTCATTAGGAATAACATGAACTTGTTATTCCATTTGAATCGTTCAAACTTTTTCATGCATGAATCTCAACAAATTAAATTTTTAATACAAGAATCTCAACATAAATCAATGGTTGAAATCGGAATAACAGATTCTTGTTATTCCCAAGGAATAACAACATATTTATTTCCTGTTTTTTGTATTGCCTATTGAGTGTTGAGTTTGTTAGCAATATCAATTATTCACGAGAAGATCAACGGTTGAAGTTTGTTTTCCTGATGATAAACAAAATTAAATTCCATGCCAACTTGTTCATTATATTAAATAATTTATAGGAACTTTGTGCAGTTGCCTAACCGATGTATTATTTGACATGTACCATTTTATTTGGGTTTTCCATACAACCCTGAGAAATATTTACATCTTTTTGAATTTCTAAAATTTTCATCCTCAATGTTATGATAACAAAAAATTATATTCTACGGCAACATATTACAGAATAGTCCTCGGACTAAGTCACACCATCCTTCACCCACGTCAGCAGATACAGTGAAAAAGAAAAGGTACATTACATTACAATATTGGTAACTTTGCTCTCTTCCCCTCTTGTATTAACAGAACCCATTCCTCTCTTTTTCCAGATAAGTAAAAGAACAAACTTTTGTCTTGGGGATTCACAAACCCCATCATTAGACCAAGTGACCCAAACCCTTCTCTCTGTCCTTCTAGTCCCATCCTGGGCCCCATCATCCTATCTATTCCTCAGGGTTCAGACTTCAGAGAGAGAGAGAGAGAAAGAAAGTCATCAGGGGCTTGCTAGTACCCACTAAACTAGCTAGGTAAAGGGAACAGCAACACCTTGGATGCCACCTCTTCATCTCTATTTCTCTTTCTCATTCCAAATCGCAATCATGTCTCCTCCGTCTCCATCATTACCACCCCACCAACTTGCGGTCTCGGGAGAAGAAGAAGAAAAAGAAAAGCCTGAGGAGGCCATGAGGGAGATCTACGGATGCATGATGAGAGAGAGAGAGAGAATCATGAAGTAGCAGTACTTTTTGTGGAGCGCATGGAGGCCTAGCTAGTTTCTGTGTTGCATCTGCAGGGGAATAAAGCGTATCGGTCCGATTTCATTTCATCGTTTTCATGTTTTATTTCTTTCTTTCTTGCTCTGTCGAGAAAAACCTTTATCTTGCTTACCTATTAGGGTTGCAAAACCCGTCTGTTGTATTTTGTTTATTTCTTCTCTTTCGATTCATGTAGACTTGTTGTTCATCTCCATATATCCTTTTCTATACATTTAATCGAATATAATGCGTGATTTTGCTTATTAGTTTCTCCTGTGCAAAATTCTTTATTTCGTTGGGAAGATTGATGAATTACATGCGTCGATCTGAAGTTTTTTTTGAGTCTGTTATCTTCTGATATTTTGTGTGGTATTTGTTGTACGATTAATAAAACAAATTAGGCGAAATTTTTCTTTCACTCTTGCATGCTTCAATTGGAGTTCTAAGGTAGGAAGAGAAAGATAAATCATTAAATCTAGGTAATATTCCCCTCAAAAAGTGCACCTTTTGGTCTTACACATATCGATTGGGAATCTGTGATGAATATCTCGGTGGATCTGCTCGGATCTCTTGGTCTGTGTAAAGTTACTCTACAAACAGTACCATTTAATGGGTGAGAGAAAAGGCTAAACATAAACTATACTAAAGCCTACGTTAGTCATGATAACTAGGGCTTTGCATCATTAATGACATCAATTAAGTTCTGCTCTTCTCCTTTACCAAAGCAATCAATCAATCACCCATTTGCCAAGTTTCACATTCCAAGGCACAGTAGAATGACAGAGTGATCAGGTGAGCAACTTTCTCTCTTTTGAACAATATCTATTAATTCATGCAACCGTACAGATACTATTTCTGGATATGTCAATATTTGGGTCATGGATTTATTTATTGATTATAGACATGCAAATTTATTTAGGGTTGTTGTCTATTTGGTCTTGTCAATGAAGCACATGATCTGTGTTTTCATTGAAGTAACTGCAATTTATGCAATATAAATTTGCACAAAGAACCATTTCTGGTCTATTTTTGGTAGATATCTAATGAAGTGGATTTGGTCAAAGGACACATGAAGTTCTGATCCTTAGGTTTATCATTGGTCTAGCATTACAAACTGTTTGGTTCAGTTCCAATGCTTGTCTGGTGGCATCATTACTTATCTGACCCATTACTAAACTTATGCTTGTAGTATCTCTTGTTTGCTTGATGCTGTCTTTAGCTAAATCTTTATAATATCTGCCTGTTTTGTGAGGGGTCATCATGATATGATGTTAGAATTTGAGATTGAATTGAAAGAGAAATGATTTCATTGGTTGATTTATATGTCATTACATTCTTGCAAGAGTTTATATAGGTTAAAGTTTTTTTTTTTGAAGGTTAGTGGCTTTAAACGCTTTATATAGGTTACTTGGTCGTTATGATATTTCCCAGTTATTCTACTAGCTGTTAGACTTTCCTATTACACTATAATCCACCGGATTGATTGGATATTAATGTGATTAATACTATAATCTTGGAAGTTAATATTAGTAAGATTCCAAGTCTCTAGCTAATGCATGTGTGTGTTGCATAATCTTCAACATATGATTTTCTCCGGTTCAAATGTTAAGTTGTCAAAACATAAAATACATGTGTATCCCAGTATTTTGTTCAGGACAAAAAGCATATATATATACACATATAAGGAATATTCAGGTATTGCTTTGTATAATGTTTTTTATGTTACTTGTTATAATGGAGAAATACAGTTTATTCTTCTTGTGTTAACTTTTTTAAAGAAAGAAGTCAAATTTCGTAAGATATATATCGACAGGTCCAGATTTAAGCTAGTTCTGATTTATTTTAAGTAAATTCTGGTTTTGTTTATAGATAAAAGGACTACATGAGCTATAAATATTTGTTAATACTTGAGCATACTAATGATATTTGCACCGAGTACCACCAAAACTATTAGTTTCTCATTGTATGAAATTTCTGTTTTGAAATGTGGCCTGACAATCTACTTTGAACTATGAATATGTTTAATTTATGGCCATATATATAGTGATATTTGCTTCCTAGGCCTTTCCTCTACTGACCTGATAATCTAGTTGTGTTGTCTAAAATTAGATCTTCAAAAGAAACTGTCTTAACAAAATGTTTATTTGCTAGTTATTGTGTTTTGGGTAAAGTTTTCAATCCAAGAAAGGAAATACATGTCATCATGAATTTCAGAAGAGTTTGAATATTATATGTAGGACATGATTGTTATATTGCATGCTCAGGTCAAGAATCTATGATTATTTGTACAATTGATATTCAATAAGACAATATATGCTTGATAGGGAGGGGACCCTGCCTGACTGCATAGCTTTTTCATCAGAATTATTCCTGTAGCTAACTTAAATATACACTGCCTATGATTATTGAGGCCAGTAGAGGAAAGGTCTAGGAAGCACAAACCAATAAAAAGGGAATAGGCCTAAGAAGCTTTATTACTACCAAGTTTTGTCTGTCCTGGAAAGCTTAAAAATTGTACCAGTAACTGCTGCATTTCATATAGACAAAAATTGGTGCATTTATTTTTCGTTTGAAATGTACAGTTCAATTTGTATGTGATTGTTATTTGCTGTTTACTATTACATATTGCTCAAGGTTTGTTGGATGCGATCTGCAACCCTCATTCCATTGCATACAAATTCTTGCTTCAAAGTCTCTCTGCACCTGAGAAATCAAATAATTAATCAATCTCTTTCCAATCTAGTTTAGTCTTTAGACCAACCAACTACACCTACATAAATATATACATCTTATTGATTTCCATTGCAATTTGATACAATGATATTATTTGAATGAAATAGAAGCATTAAAAGCTAATTAATGCAGTTGAGAACCAACCTTTAGTCTAGCGGTAAAGGTAGGTAAAGGTAATCTGAGTTATTAAATAGTGTAGGCGGTTGCAAGTTCGAAACTCGAATGAAAGATTTTATTGTAGTTATTAAATAGTTGGATAGCTTACCTCCAACCTTTGCTCAAAACCTATACTTAAAAAAAAAAATAGTTATGCAGTCCAAAATATGTAGGAACTTAAAAATAGCTAATGCAGTTCAAAATATGTACTTTCCCTCAACAGTTCCTAGAAATTTGATACTTGTTAATTTTTGGGCATAGTTACTATAGTGTAATTCCATATTTCATGAAACAATGGACTTGTCATCTGATATTACGGCTCGATCTGTTGTCTGACTGTACAAATATGAGCCTGGTTGGGTTCGAGCATGATCATGTATAATGTTTGGTTGGGATGAGATGATAATATTTGAGAAATTTTTAGTGATATTTGAGTAGTGTGAGTCAAATTGTCAAAACAAACAAAAGATCTTTCAAGGATTTGTCACTATTCATAATCAGCGATATCGATCTGCTCACTGCTATCATTTTTTGTTTTGTTTTAGTCGTGATGAAAGGAACTTCTGATTCTCATTTCAAAATGTTTTGATTCTCTTTTATCCTACCTCTCAAAACCCGCACGAGAGAGAAGAACCTGTGGCAGGCGACGGTACTAGTGAAAGAAACGTGGCATAACTAACACATCGCAAGTTATGAACCTGCTGGCGGTATTAGTGAAGGAAACATGACATGACGTAACTAATACATTGTGAAGTCATGACTTGATCACATTACATTACGGCACATAATCAAAAACTTTTTTTATGTGACGACTTGACGTGCACGTGACTAATTAAAATGGTGGCCATTACAGTTGCGTCATGCAAATAATCACGTCATGTGTGGTTGAAGAAATAATATTTGAAAAATTATCCACGTTATATGTTATGTGACATGATGTGATGTAACGTGACTGGGTTGTTCTGCATGATGTGTTATTTTCGACGAAGGGTTAACACGTTACGTGACAGATATGCATGCCGTACCGGTACGAACATGTTGAGTAGATAATGCTTCGGCCTAATGTTCACTTGTATAAAACGACTTCAAATTTTATTGTTAAGTCGATGAATATTTTGAAACTATATACTAGATGAAATACAGGCTGGATTCTTATTGGCATCATGGATATACTATAAGCTACAAGTCTTTTAGATTATTTTCTCATTTGGAGGAGAAAGAAATAAAAAGTTTATGGATTTTCTATCATCTGAAATTTTTTTTTTTTGAGGTAAAATAAGAGTCAAGTCCATATTTAATTGATAATCGCAGTTACAAAAGGTTTGTAGCTGCTCGCCTAAAAGAGAAAAGAAAAACAATATGCTCAATTAGTTTTGAGCTAAAACTAAGAAAAAGAAAAACTTGGAAGTAGAAAAAAAAAAGAAGAAGAAAGAAACCCAAATCCTAATAAAGTACATAAAAAGAATAACGGAAAACTATATGCTTCTTAAACTCCTCCCGTCTGATGAGCGCGGCTCAGTGTTATCTGGGCCACTTCCTCTAGTAGGTCCATCGGTCTTTTGTTGGAATCTCTGAATATCCGTGCACATCTCTCCCTCCATATGACAAACATCGCAATGAGCAAAGTTGCTCTTGCTTGCTTGTTGGTTTTGACTTGTGAGAGCATCTCAATTGGTTGTTGCTGCATGTTCAGATCGATATCCATAATATGGTACAGTTCCTTAGCAAATGAACACTCTCCCATCATATGTCTAGCAGATTCCTCGTTGCGACGGCACAAGATACACATGTTTGTGATCGGCCATCCTCTGTTCCTGAGGTTGTCAATAGTAAACAACTTGTTGTTAACTAGAAGCCAACCAAAAACTTTTATCCTCAGTGGCACCTCCAGCTTCCATAAGTGGCGGCCATTCTTTGACACATATGGGCCATTTTTAATTGCCCGATATGCACTTCTAACCGTGAAGACTCCTGTCTCTGCTCTGATACACTGAATGTCGTCTTGTCCATGATTTGTGTTTGTTCCCACCCCTGCTAGGTAGCCTCTTAGCAAGAGAAGCTCCTCATGAGCCTCTGCCGTGAGCACTTGCTGGAATAGAGATGCAGTTGTCCCTTGCAGTGCGTCCTTTAAGGTCGTGTCTATCATCTGAAAATTTTAGAATTGTACCTTAGAAAAGAAGGTAAGCAAAAAAAATGAAACTTCCTACTTTTCCTTATTTTTCTAAGTTTTACATTCAACGAAAAGTAAATCCTTCAATGAGACAAACCCCAGCCAAGGTTTCAGTAACATGTCTAATTATCAATGTACAGTACATAGCTACATATGCCGGGGTAAGATATTTATTCGAATTTATCATCTTGTCTATAATTTCACTAAACATTTTTCCTTAAAAAAAATGTAATATTTCAATTGAAAGTCTCATCTAAAAAAATTCACTAGTAAATACCGGTTCGGTACTCGATTAATTTTAATGAAACAATAACGGTATTAAAAGATTGTTAGACACTTTCAAATTCAAAATACAACATAACGGTGTATCTTAAAAATAAAGGGCACTTTAAAAACAAATATCGACCACTTCAACAACAGTACAAGTGTGCAACACCTACCTACCCTAGGCCTAGATCCACCTCAAAAACAAAGATGAATTCAGATCCAGTGCAATACCTGACTGAGTACAATTAGATTTGAGCCATCAGTTTTAATCTAACATGAATCTCAATACAGACCCTCTATATCTAAATAGGCACCGATTCCAGTAGTTCAGCTGTGAGAATTGTACTCAGTCAGGTACCTGAAAAGATACAGATTCAACAAAGATACTGATCGCACCTACTATGCCCCCGTTTCGCATTTTCTCTTAACCACACATCAAGTCGCCGATCAGGACTTTCTCCTCTACTCCTGACAGTGAACAGTTGAAAGTGGTGTTCAAGAAGAATCATACTCCGCTGCTTTTCTGGAAGAAAAGGAGGATCCTCCTTTTCTGAATCCAACGATTCAAAATTCGTTAAGATTTGTGCATAAAAAAGTTTCTTTAGCGAGATACGCAAATGAAAATTTTGTATCGTTAGATTCAGAAAAGGAGGCTCTTTCTTTTCTTCAAGAAAAGCAGCGGAGTCGGACTCGTTCAAGAAAAGCTGCCTCCTATAGACTAGGGGTGATTAATGAGCGAGTTTGAGCGAGTTGGGATATGCTTATGCTCGGCTCATTAGTTTAATGAGCGAGTCGACTCGAGTTGAGAAGACAATACCAAGTTGACAGTTGTGCTCATGCTTGGCTCGTTAAATGCTCGAGTTGACTCATGCTCATTAAGTGGCTCGTTAAGAAATCAAGCTTGTAGGCAATTTAAATTTTGTTTTGAGTTTTTTTTGTTTAAGATACATCATTAAGCGGCTCATTAGGTTTTGGTCTGCCGCGCGTTTTTCATTTATCCAAAACTTTTGGCAATAAAACCGACTTTCGTGATTTATTTGAGTTTCAAGGGATTGAATGTGGCATGATTTCATGTAATTCAGTACTTAATGAGCGAGTTGAGGTATGCTCATGCTTGGCTCATTAAGTTAATGAGCGAGTTGTTAATGAGCTTTTAACGAGCGAGTTATGAGCGAATCAGGAGTTATGAGCAATTCAAATTCAAATATATTGTTATTTGACTTATTTCTATTTTGTTAGAATCTCAAGTAATTTAAATAAATATGATATCTATAATAGTTTAAGTTTATTGATAACCAGGTCATCATTTCAACTTCTCTTCAATGACCGGGACTGCAAAGGAACATACATTGTGAGCATGTTAGTTAATTTGGTTGTTACTTGAAGTTAAAGTGGCTTAAATTATTTTTGTTTGGTTAGAATTTGTTACTTAAATTATGACTTAAGCTATTCTTGTTTGGTTGGAGTTTGTTACATAATTTATGACTCAAGTTGTTAAAATTCATGAACCATATATTAAAAGAGGAGGGATCCGATTACACCACTTTTGAGTTACCACAAAGTTATCTTCCTCATTTTTTACATTTTCAAAGTCCAAATCATCGATTCAAACCGTTCAACATGATTATCTAAGTGCTTGCAGATCAAATTTTACATTTTTTTGAAACTTTTTAATATTTATTAAGTATTTTACAAAGTTACCCTCCTCATTCAGACCATTGAGTTTTGTACACATCTTAATAAATAGTAAAAAAATTCAAAAAAATGTAAAATTTGATCTGCAAGCACATTTCATTTAGATAATCATGTTGAACGGTTTGGATCGACGATTTGGACTTTGAAAATGTAGAAAATGAGAAGGGTGACTTTATAGTAACTCAAAAGTGATGTAATCGGATCCCTCCTCATATTAAAATTATAATAAAATAACATTATAACTAGATCTGCATTAAGATAGATGAAAAGACAGTAATACAAAGAAGCAAAATTATGAAAACATCCAGCACAAATATATTTGTTCCTGTGAATAGTTTTTAGTGAGTGGGACATTATAGGCTTTAATATACCAAGACAAATTCACAGTGTCCATAAAATTGCTTTCTTTAGACTCTATAAATAATCAGACCTGCAGCAGCTTCAGCTATAATTATAACAAGATACATTGTCAAAACTAAAAAGATAATATTTAGGAATATTTCTCCAGCTCAAGACACATTTTACGCGTAGCATAGGGCCTCCGTGCTACGGCTCAATATTTGAGTTTTCAAAATTCTGACGGTCGATCCGAACCGTTCAACATGATCTCCATATGAATATGTACTTGCAAACCAAATTTTACTATTTTTTTAGATAGGTAGAAAATCATTTGATTTGAATGGTACAAAATTTTCAAATCAAGTGATTTTCTATCTATCTAAAAAAATAGTAAAAAATTCTAAAAAATGTAAAATTTGGTTTGCAAGTATATATTCATATGAAGATCATGTTGAACAGTTCAGATCGACCGTTAAAATTTTGAAAACTCAAATATTGAGCCGTAGCACGGAGATCCTCTCTGCTACGCGCAGCATATTAACATTTATGTGAATATGTTGTACATGTTATAATTATTGAATTAATATGTTGTACATGTTGGCCTATTTATGTGAATTAATCTTCCAAACCCATTAATTATTACATAAATATGGAACCATATTCTTCCAAACTCAAAGCATGTTGACCTTTAAGATACTAGAGACAATCAATTATGAATTTATTTATTTATTTATTGTTAATTATTAAAACATAATTCGGCTTTAATAATTAAAACATAAAATTATTCTAAACTTTACTTCCAAATAAAGAAAAAATTCAAAATTCAAAATTATATTTTTACATTTTTCCAAATTAGCAAACTTAATTATTTTAAATTATTATGAATTTGAGTTAGGAAACTCAACTTTTGTAATTCTTTTTCAAGTTAGCTAGTTTGGTTTGTTATAATTTTTCAGAATTAAAGACGGAGATAAAAAGATCTTGTAATTTTTTTACTGGTTTATTTGTAGTGTTGTCACAGCTGATTAGAAATTTTATGATAGGCAATGAATTAAAAAAATAATGATTCTCCTAACAAAGAAATACAATTTGGCATAATTCTCGGTTTGACAGGTTGTTTGTGTCATTTTTAATATTTTTCTTGTAACTATAGCGGATTTTAAATATGCCACATACCTTTTTTAAAATATATTTAATGTTTAGCTGTTTGCATGATTACAATGATTTATATTTCAAATTCCTACTTTTATTGTTCACGTACTGATCCGTAAGCCAATGATTGCATTTTAAATATTCGTTTAAATACATGAAATTGATGTTGTAAACTTAAATAAAACAATTATACAGTATTTCCAACGTAATATTGTCCCTAATACGTTTCATGGGAATTTCAAAAGAATTTGCAAGTGAGAGGATAAATTTATCTTTAGCATGCACATATTTGCATAGAAACTATTTTGCATGCCTTCACTCCTATTATACAAATCTCATGCATACGTACCCAATGAATTAAGCAATTTTTAACGCATGAAAAAATGAAAAGTATCCTTTATCAAATCCCAAGCCCTTGCGTAAAAAGTTTCTCTCAAATCCTATATAAAATCTTCTTTATAGCAGCAATCAAAAGAGAACATCTCCAACATATCTTTTGCCAAAATAAATAAATATATAAATAAATAAATAAAAGGAAGGATCACTTGACAATTAATGTTTATTTTGATTGTGTGATGAGCAGTGAGCTAAAAACAAGAGAGGAAAATAAATGAATGGATTGTTCCGCAAATACAATTTGGATTCAACTTTGATTTATGTTAAGAAGTTTATATTTGATTGTCTTAGTTTATGAGTGAAGATTAAAAAAAAAAAAAATGAGTGTAGGTTTTGTGAATTCAGATTCGGTCATCTATTTTAATCTGACATAGAATCTTAAAACGGGCTCCATATATTCTAAATAGGCATAAAATTAATTTTGACTTGGCTGTGTGTGTTCTACACAGTCAGGTACCTCAGGGATACTCAATTTTTGTAAGGTCCGGATATGAATAAAAATTTCGAACAAAAAAAAGGCTCAAGGAGGTTATAAACAACGTAAAAAGAATTGATGTTAGAAAGACTTGTAAAATTAATGAAGTGAAATGAGGCTGAAGAAAGCTAAAAAATATGAAAAAAAAAATGTCAATGAATGTCACAAAAAGAAAGGAAATTCAATAAAGATGAAAATTGTCAAAATATATATTTGTTTAGAGTGGATTGACAACAAAACTTTCTTAATTAATATACAGTGTTGATAGATTTTAATAATAAAATAAAATATTTTATTTTTGTCATAAGTTGAAAAATCAATGTCCAAAATTTATTCATATCATTGTATTTTTGCAAGCTCTTGATACCGATTAACACAGAGTCAAAATGTCATAATTTTTTATATTTGTAAAGAAAAAATGATACAGATAAAATTTAACGGTTTTATTTTTATATTTGAGTTTTAAATTTTAAGTTATAACATTCAAAGAATGAATAAATGATGGAGACAAAAAAAAAAAGCATTTGAACCCCTTTGTTTTCTATTTTTCCATGAGTTTCATTTATTTTTCAAAAATTGTACTAAAACTCAGAAACAGGAATAACACAGATCTTTCTTTGTTCTTTTTCTAATTTGGTAAGCTTTTTATCGTAGTAGATATACACTTTCTGAAAATACAGAGAATTACACTTAGGGCCCATACGCAGTTTTACTTCTAAAGTCAACAAAGCAGTCTTCACTTGGGTATTCGTACATCATGTGTGTCGGTTACGTGACAAAATTTGTATTTCACATGACGTATCTTCTTTTAACTGAAAATGACACATTACGTCACACAAACTGACTTGGTCATGTCACATCACGTGATATGTTATGTGACTAATTTTTTCAATATTATTTTTTATTTAATTTAATTTGCCATATTTTATTATATTTAATACTCATTATTATTTCAATAAACTAACTTAAATTTTGAAAAAAAAATAGTTACACATAATCAGTTACGTTATATTTGATCACATATAACGTGACCACTCGTATAACGTAATCGTTTTTCACTATTTTGAACACATCACATCATGTCACTTAAAAAAATAAATCGATCACGTGACATGACCAAATCAACATATTAGTCAAGTTCTGTCACCTTTTTTTTTTAATATATGTGTTCGGTTACAATGAAATTGTCAATTAAAAAGTAGAAAGTTCATTCAATATATGTTAAGAAGTTTACGTTTGGTCGTCTTAGTTTATGAGTAAAGATTTAAGAAATTAATTTGAGTATTGGTTTTGTAATGTCCGGATATAAATATGGAGGTGGTTATAATAACGTCAAAGAACTGATGTTATAGCATCTCCAACCCAGCAATCCATAAAAAATAAAAAACAGCTGTAAAGCACTGTTTAAAAATTAAGTTCCTTTTAATTTCTTAACCCCTCAATCTCAGAAATTGGGTCAGAGCCAATAGGAAAGAAAACGAAGGGGTCAGAGCCAATATGAAAGAGAGAGAGAGTACCAGCATGTCCAAAAGAAATCGTTTGCTTTATAAGCAAATTTGTTTTTTTAGAAATCGGCCTACAACCCAGCAATTATATTAGGAATTAACACATCAGATTAGCAATTTAAAAGAATCACTGTTGTAGATACTCTTAGAAACATTCAGGTCCGGCCTTGGTGTAGGACACGCAGGACGTTGGCTCCGGGCCCGAGATTCGAGGGGTAAAAAAAAATTAGTTTGTATATATATTAAAAAAATTAATTTGTATATATTAAAAATAAATAAAATATTAGAGCTCAAACTTTGTATATATAAAGGATTTAAATTTTTCTATAAATATGTATGATTTATAGGTGTATTAATAAAAAAAATTATATATAAAAAATTTGAACTTTTCTCCCGCCCTGGTAGGGGTGCAAACGGATAGGATAATATCCGACCCTATCCGTATCCGTATTCGAAAATTTGATATGAATATCCAATATCCGAATATCCGTGTGGATACGGATACGGACAGGGGCGGACCCAGGAATTGGGCCAGGGGTAGGCAAGAAAGTGAATTAGGCAGCAGATCTGTTATTCTGGGCTAGGGGTAGGCACAGTATTAGGCCAGGGGTAGGTACATGAATAAAAATACACTGGGCCTAAAAAAAAATTTAAATCCACAGGTGGGTAGGCAAGTCTAGGGGTAGGCACCTGCCTACCCCTGGGCCTTTATGGGTCCGCCCCTGGATACGGATATGGTTTTGAATTTTAATTATCCGTATCCGAATAATAGATATATATCATATAGTTTAATATATACTATAAAAATATTTATGTATATATTTACGGATATCCGATATCCAATCCGTATTCATTTGTATTCGTCTAATATCCGATCCGTATCCATATCCGAAAAATAAAAGCGAATATGGATATGATTTTACCACTATCCAATCCGTATCCGCTCCATTTGCACCCTACGCCCTGCACTCCAAAATTTTTGGACCGGACCTGAAAACATTAAACAGTTAATAAACTAAAAGAGGCTAAAGGAAGCCGAAAAGATTAAGAAAAAGGATGGCGACGAATATTACATAAAAAGAAACTCAATAAATACAAAATGTTACTTGTCAAAATATATATTTATTTTAAGTAGATTGACAATAAAATTCTGCGCAGGAGTTTGAATAAAATAAATTAATAATATGATGTTAGCAGGTTTGTAATAATATAATACAATTTTTCATTTTGAAATATTTTCAAATGATTAAAGATGTGATCATGTGACCAAATACAAATAACGAATATGAAACAATTGACCATCTTCTTTCTCATTATTTAGTTGTCCAATTGACCAATTGTATCAAAACTGGACAATTCCAGTTCTTGAATTTTATGTATACTCTTTAAAATCTTGAAATTATGTATTGTTTTCTTTAAATTCATAATATCATGTTTGCCTTCTAAATTTTAAAAACTCACAAATTTATCTAATTTATTAAATTTTCTCTTAAAATTTATTTAAAATTTATAGTATCCATTTTACTTTTTATTAAAAAAATAAACAAATATTTACTCTTCTAATTGGTATGTTTTGAGAACAAATGGTTTATTTTTTTACCTATGATGTAAACACAATTATATGCCAAATGCAACTATTTATGTGTCATAAGTAGAAAACGAATCATTTATTCTCAGAAACCGTTTAGTGAGAATATGACACATTTTCTTACACATACTACATATTTTTATTTTTAATAAAGAATAAAATGAGTACTTTATAAATATAAAATGAGTTTTAGTAGAAAAGTCAATCAACTGAGTTAATTTGTGATTTTTTTTAAGTTAAAAATAATAAATATGATATTATGAATTTTAGACGAAAAAAATACGTATTTTTCCAGATTTTTTTAGCGGCATACATAAAATTGCCACTAAAGTAAATTATCATGCAATCAACCAGTAGAGTATGGCACAGAAGATCTTCAAAAATCCGATACGGGTGGGATGGGTCGTCCCAGATCTTCTATGTAGAGTTCTCTGTGGCCAGGTAATTTAAATCTTTTCTTGCCGTAACGAACATAGTAACAAATGAATAATTCGGGTTCGGTTCGGCAGGGTCAAAAATTCGTGATTCGGGTATAATTCGGGTATAATTCGGGAATGATTCGGAATTACAATACGAAACCTCAATGCATATTTAATTCATCACTAATGATTTACTATACAAAATACTATTTTGTTTTGCCACAGAAAATCAGTGCAGCAAAAAAGTAGTGGCCAGTGGCCACATGGGGTGCATTCACGTGGGTGCCAAAAAGAAGAACCACTCTCCCAAGTCCCAACAGGCAACAGCTCTGCGCGAGAAAAATGTGAGAAAAACGCGAATAAAACGCGAATAATTCGGAAAAAACGTTTTATTCGCGAATAAATCAGTAAAAATTCGGTCAACCGTTTTATTCGCTGTTCGGTTTCGGAAACCTCCAAAAAACGTTTTATTCGCGTTTTATTTGCGAATAAAACGCGAATCATGTTATTATGTAACGAAGTACACAAAGTGGAGCACAAAAAAGCTTGATTGAATTATTAAGTAATGTTGATTAGTTTCTGTAATTCTCATTTTAAGAAAAATGTTAAACTATATATTATAACATGTTATCATGTTTTGAAATCTTTTTTTTGTAAGATTTCATGGTCTATAAAATACAAAAAGAATAATTGAAAACTTGTATCCGCTTTAAACTAATAGCGTCTGTAAAGTATCTGCATTCGCCATGAAAAATGCCTATCGCTATGAACTTGCTACCTGCCTTTTAGCTTTTTTGCTAGAACTAAATGTGACTCTTTAGTTTGTAATTATAATGAAGTTTGATTGGCATACAAGGTCATAAAGTAAAAATATAAAATAAAAGCGATTCAGAAGTTAAAGTTATTTTTATACTAAAAATCTAACAATTACGTATTCTGACTTTTAAAATCATAAAATCATATTTATGTTCTATATATTTAAAAAAAATACAAATTTATCCAAATTAATTTTTTTTATTTAAATGTTATATTAAATTTATAAAGTTTCTATTTTACTCTTTATTAAAATAAAAAAATTATATAGTATATGTAAGCAACCCAATTTGCCAGTGTGCGAGGACATGATTTATTTCTCTACTTTTGACACATACACAATGATATTTCGATATACGTTTGTGTGAGAGAAAATAAATCATTTGTCTTTCCAAACCATCAAATTAGAAGATGAAAAATAAAATAAGAATTTTATAAATTTAAATTGAGTTTTAATATAAAAGACAATAAATTATATAAATTATAGTTCCATTCCATACTTATTTTCAACACAATATTATCAAAATTCCCCCTAACGGAAATGGGGTCCGATGTTGAATTAGAGTCATTCGATTCGCATCAAGATTTGCAAAAACACTTGTAAGATTTTTGCAAATCAAATGCCCATAAAAATGCGAATTGGACGGCTCTTACGGACTGCACCCCTATCCTCTGTGGTAACAAAATATTTTTGTTTAGATCTGGACCGTCCGATCAGAATACGGAAATATATATAGGTCAATTTTTATATGCATTCTCAGGTCAAAACATATATGATTATTTGTAGAATTGATATTCAGTAGCCAATATATGCTTAATGGAGAGGGGACCCTGCTCGAGTAAATCACAGCACCTTACAGCATAGTAATTTCATTATATTTATTCCTGTTAGCTAGGGCTGCACAAAAAATTTGTAGTTCGTAATTTGATTCGAAAAAGTTCATAAAAAATTCGATTCGAAATTGAGTTCGTTCGAAATTAATTCAAACCAAACTGAAACTGGACCTAGTTTGTTCGAAATAGGTTCGCAAACCAAACTTAGTTCAAAATTAACTCAAACGTGAACCGTTGATTTTCACTGATAACTTATGTTCGCTGATGAAAATATAAGGCGCCCAGTCCATAATTGTTCTCAGTTCTAACTTAAATTGTACTTTGAATACTTTGGATATTTGAAAACTTTGGTGATGTTGCTCCTGTTGGCTATTTGAAAAACTTTGGATACTGTGATTGTACTGAACTTTAATTGATTGTACTAAACTTTGATATTTGATATAAATTTTGGTATTTGTAATGCACTTTGATATAAACTTTGGTGTACTGTGTAATTAGAATTTAAAATGACTGAGTTTTTATTGAAGTGTTGTAATTTCGAAGTATAGCCCAGCCATAAGTCATAACTCAAAAGTCGTAACAAAGTTCGTAAAAAATTCGATTCGAAATTGAGTTCGTTCGAAATTAATTCAAACCAAACTCAAACTGGAAGTAAGTTCGATTCGGTTCGGTTCGTTTGCAGAGCTACTGTTAGCTAACTTAAATATGCACTACCTGTCTACCTATGATTATTTAGGCCAATAGAGGAAATGCCTAAGAAGTACAAACCAAAAAAAAGGGATAGGTCTAAGAAGCTTTATTAGTAGCTAGTTTTGTCTATCCTGGAAAGCTTAAAAACTAGGGAACTATACCAATAAGCGCTGCATTTTATTTAAACAAAAATTGTTGCATTTATTTTTCGTTTGAAATGTACAGTTGCCCTGATATGTAATTGTTATTTCCTGTTCACTATTACCTATGGCTCAAGGTAGGGGTGCAAACGGATCGGATATTTTATGTCCGTATCCGAAAATTAGATACGGATAACCGATATCCGTGCGGATACGGATACGGATATGGTTTTAAAATTTAATTATTTGTATCTTAATAGTTGATATATACCATATAGTTTAATATATATTATGAAAAAATTATGTAATTCATCATTATAAATAGCGAATATCCATTCCGTATCCGAAAAATAAAAACAGATACGAATATGGTTTTACCAATATCCGATCCGTTTGCACCCCTAGGTCAAGGTTATTTTCTGTTTAGATCCGGATCGTCCGATCAAATCCAGGCCAATGCGACCCGAGGTGAATTGTATGGGCCCCTTTAATATTCATGCAGATTTTGATCAGATGGTCTGGATCTAAACAGAAATATCTTGTTACCTTTGGGTGATATGAAAGTTGTTTGCGAAACAAGCTCACAAAAAGTTTTGAAATCAAGGTTCTGTATGATGTACTTCCAGGTCAGTATTTCTGGGTAGTTGTTTAACTGTTTCTAGCTATTTGTCTGCCCAAGTTTTTCCATATGAGATAGGAGTAGGTCCAATGGGCATCGGACCTACTTTTAGGTTCAATTAGCTCTAGGACCGTACGATTAGCATCAAGATCTATGCACACGGAAATTGATACAGACTTGCACGGATTTGATACAGAGCACACGAATCTTGATGCAAATCGAATGGTCATCACACCCATCGAACCAAGATAGGTCCGATGGGCATCGGATCTACTCTGATTCCTTTCCATATATCAATAGACATCTTCATAATGGCTGACATCTAGCTATTTCTTTGTCAGCATAAATTAAACAGTACTCAAATGTGAAGCATTTCATCCTTTTTTTTTTATGTTTTTTCTCTTTCGTTTTGGTATATATTGTTAAACTGTTAAAAGTGAAACTTAAGCTGAGTTATAATTTTATGAGGGGTAATATAACTAAGTTGATTTATAATTTTATCTAACAGAAAGATCACCAAGGACCAACATAACAATATAAACACATTCCACATCAACCTACATGCATACCCAAATTTGCTCTAACTTGACATAAACATGTCAACACGACATAGCTTGCCTCTTAGAGGTACATTTCTTGCTAAGATACTTCATGAATTCTATAATAATATGATCCTCTTCCAAATGGAAAATTCTGTTATGAGCATAGCAGTAATTACCATTAGCATTATGCGGCAGCTTTGATGCCCAACGTTTCCTTTTCTTTTCTGTTGCCCAACCAGTAAACTTGGGACCCTAAGGCAGAAAACAAAATGTATATTTATATAGTCAGTATGAGAATTTCGAAAAGACAAATAGAAAAAGGATACAATTGGCAAGAAACCTAGACCCTTTGCATCACATAATAAAAACAAATTTAATGCATCCCCTTCAAATTTCTACTAGCAGTAGAGCTAAGCTAACATTCTTGTCCACTGAACTCGAAACAAAGGATATCAAGGCCAATGTAATTTACAAACAAAAGAGGATTTAAATTGGCCACATGCCCCCTCAGTAGCACAACCACAGGTTTGGACAGTGTATAGCATGAATGGAAATGAGGCTATATAAAAACGACTAATTTTAATAAAAAAAAAAATGATCTAGGACTCGCTTACACCATTTAAGTATCATTTATGTTTTCTGAATGAGTAATTTAGAAAAAAAAAATACTTTGATTTAGGAATGTCTTACATTGGCAAAGTACTGCAAAAGATTTTTGAACCTTCATATAATTTAATAGGGCTAGATTTTACACTAAAACCTCATGAGCCACAAGTAACAAACTAACAAATAACAATAGCACAAGGAGCAATCAGGATTAACAAAATAATTCTAAAACCAAACTTGTAATCTGGTTGCTTTTTTTTTTATTGTATAATGGTTTGATATACTGCACATACCCAAAAAGTAAGGGTATTTTATTAACTATTATTTTGTGAAAGAGAGATTCACAAGGAGTTAGGAGACTCATGGATTGATACTTTGCTTTAAGCGCTAAGATAGAAAAGGTAAAAATTAAATTTAGTATCTAAGCTGTTGAGTATTGAGGGGATTGAGAAGATAAAAATTAGTATATGGGTTGTTCTAGGAGCAATCATGCCACAACAACAACTCAATTAAAAAAGTTGCAGCACCAGTAGTTAATGACTGACAAAGGAATACAATTGAATCCAACTCAAACATTCAAGGGTCATTTGAACAAGTAAAAGAAATAAAAAATCAGAGGTCAATTCGACCTAATGCAAAAAATAAAAAATAAAAAAAATTGATTCAGCATAGCATCAAAATTTGGGTTCATCACAATCTAGACTTAGATATTGTTGAGCATATTTAAGGTTAAACCAAGCAACAAAAATATTACTTCCATCAAAGAATCTTCACCCATTCATACGATAGCACATATAATGAAATTCTCCAGATATAGGTTACAAAAATAAAAAATGTTATGCACCTCATGAACCAGCTTTAGTGAATTCAGAATAGGACAATGATGGAGCATCCTCATGACAGCTTCCAAATTATGCTCGTGAAAGCAAAGGGTCAGATCCAAGTACTTCAAATTAGAAAATTTAGGCACATCTTTTCCTGATTCCAACAAGACAGGAATTGGATACTTCGTATCCTATACAAATCACACACGAGTCAATTATATCAAAGTAAAACATGAACGATTGTAAATGAGAGGTTATTACCTCGTTCTCCTTTAAATGCAAGCTCAGCTCTTCCACATGTGAGATGCAATTCAGCAGCGCAGAAACAACACTGACATCTCTATCATGAAGATCGTGAAAGTAAATGACAGCTTTTCTCAACAAAGGAACCTCTCCATGGATGTGCAACAGTCTTCGAAAACTGTCCTGAATTTCCAAATGAAGTGACTCCAATGAAGGAAGAGATAACACCACAATATCAAATTTTTTAGAACTGACGGCAATAACCAGTTTGAGTTTTCTGATTGTCAGAGAGGAAAGGCTAAAACCAGGCGTGGTTCTTGTATAAAGTTCTAAATCTTCCAAGGAACACAATTCAGAAAGAAGTAGGTTCAGTTTAGCCGGGTCAATCCTATACAATTTAAGGGAAAGGGTCCTGAGGCAGGTTAACGTGATTCCAGAAGGAAAATTAAATTCAGAAGTTGGACCATCAGATAAACGATCAAGTGAGAGGGACCTGAGAGATTTAATGGTAAAGATAATGTGGAAAAAAGGTAAGAAACTTGGAAACCAGCAACCTTCGATGGTGAGGTGGCGCAAGTGGAGGGATCGGGCCTTAGCAAACAAATTAAAAAAAAATGAAGGAACTTTGTAACGGGAGATTACTAGGTGCAACCAGTGGAGGGGATGGTCGGGATTGTGGTGGAGGAGCGCACGATAGTAAGCAAAGCTCTTGCGATGGAATTGAATGTCTTGGCTGATGAACTCAACGGAAGGAGAGGCCTCCCAAAGATGGCGGAAGCGGCGACAGAGAACGGAGGTGCGAGCGGCAATGCGAGTGGGGAGGAACGAGATGATTGTGATAAGCAAAG
Source organism: Carex kokanica (assembly GCA_025461125.1). NCBI lineage: Eukaryota > Viridiplantae > Streptophyta > Magnoliopsida > Poales > Cyperaceae > Carex > Carex kokanica. Next base: position 196,679 of record JAJGRX010001019.1, read on the forward strand.
CGTCGGGGAGATTAGAGAGGCGATCGATTGGGTCGGAATCTGCTGGAGAGTTCGCCATGGCAGAGAGTAGGGGTGTCAATGGGTACGGTACGGGTGAATTCGTATCCTCTGAGAACTACACAGAATACAGGGAGGATCCGGATCGTTCTTTTTAACTTTGCACGAATCTCGGAATCTGCTGGAGAGTTCGCCATGGCAGAGAGTAGGGGTGTCAATGGGTACGGTACGGGTCCGGTGAAAACATTTTCATATTCATACCCAATTTTATTTACTTTATCTGCCGTGATTTTTATTTATATCCAAAGTTAATTAGAAATTAATAAAAATATTCAGATCCGCTTGATTTTATTAAAAATGTCCATACCAGTCAGAAAATGATCATTTTAAATAGAAAATCGGTTATTTTTTGCCGGTATTTTATTTTTTTTAGAGACAAATAGCTAAAATATTGAAATATAACACTAAAAAATTGAATTTTTTTAAATATTTGTTAGATTACTTTTTTTTTTATATATAATTAGCATATTTATATTAAAATACGCTAAACTACTTGAAATATGTTAATTTACGCTAAATTACACTAAATTACAATAATTATGTAAAATTATGCTAAAATACGGTAAATTACGCTAAATTACTTATGAATAGGGATGATATCTTTACTGAGAAGACGAAATTTCAAACGGCCATAAAATGGAGCTCGAGTGTCCGATTTCAGCAAATGATCACTTTTCGAAAAGCTTGTGAAAATACGCATGTGTCAGTGCCAGAGATGCCGAATTTCCGATTAAGATTTTCATTTCTATTATTCAATCTACATAGCTTAGTAAATTAGTTATATAATGAACTTGTAGAATACCAATTTTTATTATTTTTGAAATTTTTTTACTATTTTTTATGATTTATGAAAGATGGCACAAAATCGGCCCTATTCATATGTAATTTAGCGTAATTTAGCGTATTTTAGCATAATTTTACATAATTATTGTAATTTAGCGTAATTTAGTGTAATTCAACGTAAATTAACATAATTTCAATTAATTTAGCGTATTTTAGTATAAATATGCTAATTATATATAAAAAAAATCTAACAAATATTTTAAAAAAATTCGATTTTTTAGTGTTATATTTCAACATTTTAGCTATTTGTCTCTTAAAAAAAAGAGGGATGCTTCGGTGGACATAAGGACCTATTTGTAAAATAAACATATTTTCATTTCAAAGTTCAAACAGTCGATCCGACCGTTCAACATTATCTCCATGTTAAAATGTACTTGGAGGTCAAATTTTACATTTTTTTGAATTTTTTTACTATTTATTAAGTATTTTACAAATTCAATGGTCTGAATTTGACTAGTTTTTGTAAAATACTTAATAAATAGTAAAAAATTTCAAAAAAATGTAAAATTTGACCTCCAAATATATTTAATATGGAGATAATGTTGAACGGTCGGATCGACTGTTTGAACTTTGAAAATGAAAATATGTTCATTTTACAAATAGATCCTTATGTCCACCGAAGCAAATGCCAAAAAAAAAATAGGGTACCGGCCAGAAAATGGCCGGTTTCTTATTTAAATAAGGTACTGGTCATTTTCTGACCAGTATGAATATTTTTAATAAAACCAAACGGATCTGGGCATTTTTATTAATTTCTAATTAACTTTGGATATAAATAAAAATCACGGCTTTATTTGTCTCTACTTGTAATCTTTTACTCATTAAAAATTAAACTTACTTTATTCTATCTTTTTTCGTTAAAATTATCAAATAGCAAAACAGTAGCGGATGAATAACAAATAATACTAATATAATAATTAATTTTATTATATTTTACAAATTAAATATAAAAAACTCATTCATTCCATATGTAATTACATTTTAATAAAAACTAAAATTAAATGTGCAATCAATTTCAATTAAATTTTTCTACAAAAAAAAAAATTCAAAAACACGAGTACATATTTAAAATTTATAATTACCTTATAAAGTAACATGTGCCAAATAGTAATTACCAATATTTTTATCTATTTGGTTAACGAATTTTTTTTTTTATCCATACTCATACTCAATAAGTTAACGAAAAAAAAATCTTACCCATACCCACCTTATCGAATACGATACGGGTCGGATAAACGGCTAAAAAGATACCATTGACACCCCTAACAGTAGCAGAGAGTGTTTGAGCAAGAATGGAACGGGGAGAGGGTTCTTTTTTTTGTGAGAAACTAATTAAATAAATGCTCAACTCTCAGTTGGGCCAGGTTTTAGGCCTCTTAATATCAAACATTTCTTATAGTCAATACAACTAAAAGAATATCAGACCTTATGTACAACCTTGCTCTAGATTCTCCACCATCCTTTCTATGAACTACAAATACACACAAAACAAAAGGAGAGAAATCAATATAGACTCACAGCAATTATTGTTGGAGTTCAATTCTATGCATTTTTCCAAAATTACGAACTATATTAAATTCTTTAATCCAGTAATATTAGCCATGAATCAAATGTTTTACTATGCCACAACTTGCACATAGTATTCATTCATTGGTAATGTATAATTGCACAGACAGAACTCTCTTGGCTGTCTGAAATTAACTTAGCCTCATAATGGTCAAAATTTCAGTTTATCAAAGCTTAATTTATCAATAAAAGAAATTTAATATATATACCCATCATAACTTCTTTAATTAGATATTTCCCCATCAAAACTTCAAAATTAGTTATTTCCTCATTTAAATATAACTATATTATAAATATACCATTACTCAATTAAATCAATTAAAAACACTGATTAACAGTAATAAAATATAAAAAGAAAAAGACAGTTATGCCCTTCCACAGTTCCACTGCACAGTAACCACAGCTAGTACATAACTTGCAACAATTCTCGGAGCATCTCCAATTCCACAACAACCCCTCCCTCCGTAACTTTTGTTATTGGTTTGATTATGTAATGTACCTGTACCGTATCTATTGCTCTTGGAGATGCCAAATTTAATGAATGATTGTCCTTTATCTTACTATTATTTACACTGATTAATTGCAATCAAAGAGGATTTATTACCAGTGATGATGACATCAACAACATAAAGAAGTAAAAATAGGTGAGATTATGGTCTGAGCGATGTAGAAAAAATCATGCACAAGGTGCTTGTTTAATGCCATAGATTGTCTTTTTAAGCATGCAAACATGATTAGAAAAAGAAGGATCAATGAACCCGGAGGTTGGCTCATGTACACAATTTCTTGTAATTGCCTGGTAAGAAGACGATTATTCACATCAAGTTGATGAAGATGGGCAGTTAAGAGAGGTAGGCAATTTAGAGCAATGAAGTTTGTATTATTACATGAGATATCATGTTAAAGATGTAGTTTGACTACCGATGGGAAGAACATCTAGCAATATTACATTCAGTCAAAACTTATTTTTTATCACAAGGAGACTTAATTTTGTTGCCAGATTTAGGTGGTCATAGTTTACATGGGTTATCGGATTATCCTATACAATTTAGTGTAGATTCAATTCTAACTCTTTTACGTATAGTTGTTCCATTATCCAATTTTTATTCAAATTATGATTAAGTATTATAAAATAGGTAGGATAATTTCGAATCAAATTTCTAATAAGGAAATTAACATATTTTTTCCAAATTCAAAATTGTAAAACAAATTTCCAAACATGAATATTACAATGCATCTCCAAGTTTTTTTTTCATCACCAAATGTGAAGCATTACATCACCAAGTTTTTTTTTCATCTCCTTCATTTTGGTATATCATTTCAGTTGATTAATAGTTGTCTAAGAAAAATAAAAATAACACCATGGACCAACATAACAATAAGCAAAAATAAACACATTTCACATCAATCTGCATGCATATGCCCAATTTGAGTCTTAATTTTACATAACAGTGAGCCAAAAACAAAAGCATTTGAAGTATTGCTTTTGACAACATGCTTCAAACATAATTAAAGCCATGTTAACACAACACATGGCTAGGATATTAGCTCCAACAAAAATTATCAAAGCAAAGCAATGAAAATGACTTCATTTAGTTGGACCATGCAAAGTCCTAGTTACGAGCTTGCCTCTTAGAGGAACATTTCATACTCAGCAACTTGATGACTTCTTTACGATTCTCTTCCAAATGGAGGTTTTTGAAATAAGCATAGGGGTAATTACCATCAGTATTTCGCGGCAACTTTGATTGCCAATCTTTCCCTTTCTTTCCTATTTCGAAACTAGTGAAATAGATCTAAAGCAAAAAAGAAAAAGAAAAAATATATTTATAAAGTCAGTAACACACTAGAGAATTTGGAAAAAACAAATAAAAAAAAGGATGCTATTTGCAAGAAACCTAGCCCCTTTGTATCACTAATAAAACAAAATTTATCGTGTCCCCTGCAACTCTCAACCATAGTAAAGCAACTCCAAATGAAGTGGAACTAAGCTAACATTTTTGTCCAGTGGAGTAGACACAAAGGATATCAAGGCCAATGTATTTTTAAAAACTAAAAGAGGATTTAAATTGGTCACATACCCTCAATAGCACCACCTCATAGTTGGACTGTGTTATGAACTATGAACTCTGCTTTTATTTCCAGCTATGTGAATGAAAATCACGCTATATAAGTACAGTTAATTAAAAAAAAAAACTATGAACTAGGACCGGCAAACATCGGAAAAATATCGCACATGTTTTCTGAATAAGACTAACTTAGTAAATATAGAAAATACCACGCTCTAGGGCATGGCACACGTCGACAAAGTACTGCAAAAGATTTCTGAATCTTCAGATAATTTTATAATAGTACAATGAGGAGCAATCAGGATTGCCAATGGTTTTGTTTTGTTTGATTGTCCAATGGTTTAACATACTACACATACCATAAAAGTTAAGATGTTTTTCCAACTATTTTTTGTGAAAGAGAGATACCCAAGGGAGACTCATCGATCAATACTTTGCATCAAGCGCTAAGATAGGAAAGGTGACAATGATATTAAGTACCTGGGCTGTTGAGTATCTGGGGTATAGAGAGGATAGCAAGTAGTATATGAATTCCATAACTATTTTGTCTCCTATATTATGGATGCAATCATGTGACATCAGCAACTTAATTAACAAAGTTGCATCACCAGTAATTAATGACTGACAGAGGAATACAGTTGAACCCAACTCAAAAGTTCAAGGGTCATTTGAAAAGGTCAAGGGCAATTCAACCTCATGCACAAGTTCAGGGTTTATTCCCAACATTCCTGAAGAAACTAGAAAGAAAAAAGTGAAAATATAACATAAAATACTAAATAATAAAATCGAGAAATTAAAGAAGTAATGGATTGACAACAACCGATGGAAATTTCAGCCGGAATTATATGGTTGGATTGAATTAAATCAGGTATTATCATATTCCCAATTATATCCTACTCGCTCTTAGAAAAATTAAAGAAATAAGAGCTCAATCCCAACCCTAGCCTCATTGAGAGCAGGAAGTAGAAACAGAAGAAAAAAAATTAAAAATGTTATGCACCTCATGAACCAGCTTCAGTGATTTCAGATTAGGACAATTATGGAGCATCTTAATGACAGCCGCCAAATTGTGCTCGTGAAAACAAAGGGTCACATCCAAGTGCTTCAAATTATGAAAATGTGCCACATCTTTTCCAGATTCCAACAAAATAGGAATTGGGTGCTCCGCATACTGTACAAATCAAACATGTCAAAAATATCCAAGTAAAGCATCAACCTACAATTGTACCGTACATCACCAAGTAATCATATAAAATTGTCATACCGGTTTCGGATGAATATCTAACATATCATAACACACCGCTTCAAATTAAAAGATGGTCAACTGACAGGTTCAGACGCACATATCTAAACAATTCGAAGATGGACTTGCACCAGAAGTGCGAAAGAAAAAAAAAAATTAATAATTAAGAGAGGTAAGGTGTATGACCGTGGCCTCCTCTAAATGCAGGCTTAGCTCTTCCACATGTGAGATACAATTCAACAGCCCAACAACAACACTGACATCTCTCTCATAAATCTCGTGAAGGTTAATCACTGCTTTTCTCAGCAAAGGAACCTTTGCATGGATGGGGGACAGATTTCCAAAGCTGCGCCGAATTTTCAAATGAAGTGACTCCAATGAAGGAAGTGATAACCGCACAATATCAAGTTCTTGAGTATTCTCGGTAATAATCAGGTTGAGTTTTCTGATTGTCGGGGAGGAAAGGCTAAACCCAGGAGTGCCTCTTATACGAAGATGTAAGTCTTCCAAGGAAAGCAATTCAGAGAGAAGTGGGTTGAGATCGGCCATGTCAGCCCCAAACAATTGAAGGGAAAGGCTTCTCAGGCAGGTTAAATTGATTCCAGAAGGAAAATTAAGTTCTTGATGAAACAAAGTAGGGACACGTAAGTGAAGGGAGAGACACCTGAGAGAGTTAATTGTAAAGACAATGGGGAGAATAGATAACAAATCTGACAAATAGAAACCTTCCATGGTGAGGTGGCGCAAGTCCAGGGAGCGGGACTTGGCAAGCAAGGACGAAATGATCTCTATGGCATTTTGGCTGCCACAGCGGGATACCTCTAGGCGCAAGCTGAGGAGGTGGTGGGAGGGATTGCGGCTGAGGAGCACACAATTAAGCATGGCAACGAAGTTCTCGGCTGATGAGCGGTAGGGAAAATCTTTGCTGATAAGTTGAAGGGAAGGAGAGGCCTCCCAAAGACGACGGAAGCGGCGGCAGAGAACGGAGGTGCGAGCGGCGATGGGAGTGGGGAGAAACGAGATGATTGTGATAAGCAAAGCGTCGGGGAGATTAGAGAGGCGATCGATTGGGTCGGAATCTGTTGAAGAGTTGGTCATGACAGCAGCCGACTTGAGGAACGGCGAGAGGGTTTGAGAGTGAAGCAGGAACAGTGAGAGGGTTTAAGAATCTCTTTTTGGGTTTTGTTTCAGTTGGGGGAGATAGGAGTAGGTCCGATGGGCATTGGACCTAGAGTTAGGTTCAATTAGCTCTATCACCGTACGATTAGCATCAAGATCTATGAGCACGAAAATTGATACAGTCTTACACGGATTTTGATGCAGAACACACGATTCTTGATGCATATCGGATGGTCATCACACCCATCGAACCAAGGTAGGTCCGATGGGCATCGGACCTACTCTCATTCCAATGGTGTCCCGGATATTGTGCAAGTTCATGTGCTCATAATCAGCTTTTTCTCAGAAAATAAAATCTGAACTAAAATTAGAGTATTTGTACATATCCCTCAACTCTTATCAAGTTTTTTATTTATCCCTGCAAATTTTGATTTATCTTAAGTATCTCTCAACTCTTAGGTCCTGTTCGGCTGCCAAATTTTAGTTGAGAATTTGATGGGTTTAAGTTTTTGATCTCATTTTGGCGTTCGGCAACAAAATATTGGATCAGAATTTCTCATGCGAATAACCCATCCAACATCAATTTAGTGCAAATATTTGGGAATAAAAAACTTTTGTTCATACCTCATATTATTGTTCCCACTTACTTTCTCTCCTCTTTCTTTCAACTAACTTCAGACTTTTTAATGATTTTGTCACTCTCTCTCTCTTTCTAATTTTTTTTATAACAAATACATAGAGAGATGTATATATAAATAGCTCTCTATTTGTTTACTACTATCTCTCTTTATTATTTATATTTTTTTGAACCACACCCAGCGACAATATCTCCATTTGCTTGTTATGACTAAATTAAAAGAAAAGTATGCACGGCACCTCTAATATTTTGTAATTTAACCAGTATATAATATTTTTTTTTCTAAAAATAAGTAGAGGCAATATTATTACTGATTTTATGAACCACACCTAGCACAACTGCTTTATTTGAAATGTTAATTGTTGTTACTGATTTTCAATATTATTACTAATTTTAATTGTTATTTTCTTATTTTTTTAATTACATATATTAAATGTTTGTTTGTTTTGTTAATTAAGCAAAATGGATATATGGTTATGTTATTGTTTAATTGATTTAATTTAATTTAATTAATAATTATTTTAATAATATCAAGTATTTTAGAAAGAAAATAGGATTTCCGATAACTATTCTCATGATACAACCGAACACTCATTCAGTATATTCTCATAATTATTTTCGTACATACTTATGAACATGAATTCCCGTAAATAAAAAAATAGATTTTCAAACTCATCAAATCCTATTCAGCATAATCCCGTGACAAACGAACATACTCTTACATAACTTTCTTAGTTACCCATCAAATTAATTTCAGTTATTAATATTTGATTTTCCCATTATATCCTTGTGTTATCTTCTTTCAATCTTACTCGTTCTCCTAGTTCCCTCAACCGGTCAATCCCTTTTTTGGGTGTGATAAGATAATTAAAATTTCAATCCTCTACAGAGTAGTTCGTTCCTCTTCTCGCTCATCTTCCTCTCTTAGATGCAAGAGAACAATTACAATGATTTTTCTAGCAATTCGCTTAAGATCAATTTTAGGTTATAGTTTGGCACCTCTCTTTTTGACCTTTACGCGAGTTTTGCGACCGATGTGGTTTTCTCAAAGAAAAAATGAGTTATTTTAAGATAGCAAGTAGCAAGTAGCAATTGCTATGAACTCGAAAGAGAATCTTTTGAGTTTAATGCATCTCAGCCGTCTGATCAGGATCAGAGTCAATCCAGTTACCGCCTATGACGCACGGGGCCCTTTAATATTAGTGCGGATCTTAATCGAACGGTCCAGATCTATTAACGCACCGTACGTTAATGTAGAAGATACGAATTCTTGCTATGAATTCACATCCTTCCAGGTACCTCGCTGAATTTGACCGGAATGGACGGTCCAGATTTTTAAATTGACACGAATCTCAAAGCACAAATTGCTATATGGTAGTGTTCGTGAGTGCTTTATGGTTACGAGCTCTAGGCCTAAGTCACTTCTGCAATGTCACAAGGCATTCAACAAAATATCTGGTAAATAAACGCAGAGAGAGAAGGAACGTGGAGCAAGAAGCAACGAGAGAGAGAATAGACGAAAAAAAGATTGATGATTCCGAAGAGAAAGTGATGTAACTATGTCTTTTATTTCTTAATTAAAAGTAAACCAAGGATAAATTATAACTTAAAATAGAGTTAAATTAAGAGTTATTATATGATGGGTAAATAAGAAAGAGTTGTTAAAGTTGATAGGTAAATAAGATATATTTAAATTTTGAGGAGTAAATAAGAAATTGGACTTATTTTTAAGAATAAATAAGAAATTAACTTTTAAATTAATGTTATTAGGTTCGCGTTTTCTAAATAATGGTTAAAAAATAAAAAAGTATGAACTAACAACAATATCAAAAGTTAATTACACATAATATGTACTTAGAAAACTATGAGCTGCTTTTTTATACAAAAAAAAATTTAAGTGTCAATATAGAAATAACTTTTGACCTGAAGTTCAAATTTAGTCAAATATCAACTTAAATATTACAAAGTATATAAAAAGTTTTTAAACTATTGTTGTATCAAAATTGCAAAATATTTTAATAACAATTCTGAACTACAACTAAATATAAGAATGTGCAAATATAATTTATATTAGAAATTAAAGAAATTTACACTAAATAACTAAAATTACTTTATTATTAATATAGACAAACTAATATTTTGTATGAACATTCATGACCAATGTTTGTGGTGGATTTGTAGTTAGTGCTGAAGTCGAAATGTTAAAATTCAAAGATATTAAAAAATTACACTTCATTAATTTTATAAGAAAAATGTAAGGCAAATAACTATTTATGATCACATAAATGTCATCACAAGCAGATGTGGAGCAAGACTTTCAAAATGTGAGATCAAATGTAAATGAAAATCAATTATATAAAAATTTTATGCTACGAATAGAGATCAATTTTGCATTCATAGCATTTTATTCTATATAATTATATAGATAATAAAGCACTAGTACAAAAAAAAATTGAAAGATGAAGGTCAATTGACTCTATTCCTTCAACATGCTTTCCCACTAGTAAAAAGGTAACTACTTAAACTAATTTTGCAAGTAGGGCCTGTTAGGCGCGCAGTAGGGAATGAGAATGGGCATGGAAAACGAGAATTCTTGAACTCTTGATTACTATGTACGTGGGACAGAAAACACGACCTCAAACTGAATATTTTTTTCCCACGCGCACAGTAACTGCGCCAAACAGGCCCGTAATGATTGTGAAAAGAGGGCTGAAATCAGGTATCTTGTATAGTGGCTAATTTTCCTCACATATCGCATTGGAAGCGACTTTTTTTTTTTTTTTTTTTCTAATATCTAGTATTGATGGTTCTATTTATCTTAATTACTCTTTCTTTCTTTTTTTCTTGAGAGAATATAATATTTTCTTTTCAAAAATGGAAAAACGTGCATAAATATAGAGCTGCAAACGAATCTCTTGAGAACGAGCTAATTATACCTTTAGCTTGATTTATCTTTAATTAGAATTAACAATGATAACTTTTATAAAAAGAATCTTACAATCAAATAAATTTTCGGCATAAATAAATATTTTCTTTCCAAAAAATCTAAAAACTTATGTAATAGAAGACAAACACAGTTGCTGCTTCCTTTCCCCAAATGTGCTTTTAACTTATAATACTTGTTATGTTCTAATTTCGGAAAGATATGTACTCATGAACGTTCATGGAGTGATAAATTTATAGAGACGTCCATTTGGAATTTGACTCACTGAATGATTGACCAATTAGATAAATATGAGAAATAAAATGATATTTTGTTTTCTACAGTTCTCAAAGAACCCACCTCAACGTTCAGTCCACAAGTCATTATATACATATTTACTTATTTCATCGTATATTCCATCCGTAATCGGAATTTGAAAGAAATATCAGAAAAGATTTTGGTATTCAGCTTTTTGTATCCACTTTTTACTCAAAAGTTTAGATAAAGCTTCTTAATGGTACCTAGCCTTCTTAACAGTTCCAACCTCCCACACTGCCTTAAATAAAACCTTACTATTTCGTCAACACGATTTTAATTTTACAAATTGAGAAAAGGTATTGTCCCCCTTCCTTCCACCGTGTTCACACCGAAGGCTCCAGCACAGATCGCCTCCGTCTCCCCCAATTCGATCTCTCTCTCTCCTCTACAGATTTGGCGATCTCCCTCTACGCTCCTTGCTCGAGCCGCCGCCGCTGTGTTTCCACCAGAGGCACCAGCACAAAGGTTGCGTCTTCGCCTTCGTCCCTCCCGCAGTTCGACGCCACGTCAGCAAGAAGCCTTGCTGCCGCTCTGTGGAAAATGCACCTTGCTTCCAACTTTCACTTCCAGGTAGGTCCCGCATCTCGAGATCTACCCTTGTTATAACTTCATTATCTCTCTTTCTTCTTTGTCAAAGTGTAATCGAGTGGGTAACTTTGCTAATTACTTAGGTCACGAACAGTGAGCTGTACATTTTTCCTAAATTTTGATTTGGAAATTGTCGCTTGAGAAAATTAGAAAGCAAGTGTTCTCAACAAAATATGCAGTGTCGATTTGTTAGTTTTACAATATCAATGTAGTAGTGCTATATCGCTACCGATCCGCTGCTTTTGGCGGATGATGATCCGATCTAGTAATATTTCGAGTCTGATCTGATCTGATCTAACAGATTAGCGGTCGACCTGGTCTGGTTTTGTAAATTTTTTATTTTTCTGATTTAAATTTTCAGGTTTTATCTAATAGGTTTACATGATCTATACAGTATTTTATATGATCTATCAATCAGGTTTAGAGGTTATGTAGAGTATTTTAGAGAATCTATTTAAAAGGGAGAATGATCAATGGACTGTGGAATTTTTATTTTGCGCTTTGTCTATAATCTGATCACCGAGATGCCTCTAACTTTCACATAGGTAATTTTTTTAACTTGATAGTTTATGATGTAATTTCTATTTGTAACTTTATTCTCTCAGCAAGGTAACTCCAATTTATAACCTTGTTTATTTTGTTTTTTTGTAGGATGATATTTCGAATGAACAAGTTGTTCTAGTGATGAGGCTTCTCACTCATCCAAATTGAATAGTATGCTTGTGTGGAACATATGTATTTGTGTGTTGAATGTTATTGTTTGTGTTTGCTATTGTTGAACAATGTGGTTGTGACTAGTAACATTTTATGCTTGTGACAGTTATTTTTGTTGAATAATGTGTTTTATATTATTGATGTTTTATAGTCTGCATCTGTTAGTTTTACAGTTTACAATATTGAAGTTTTATAGTTTGTATATGTTAGTTTTATAGTTTTAGGTGTCAATTTTACAGTATTGAAGTCTTATAGTTTGCATTTGTTAGTTTTATAGTTTACATCTGCGAGTTTTACACTTTGATCTTATTTTACATGATATAGATGCATATATAAATATTAATAATTGAAGAAAAAAATGATAAAAAAAATTAAAAAAAAATTTAATTTTGATGCAAAAAAATTAATTTTGCATAATTTTCGGTGTTATTTGAAATAATTGCAAGTTCGAGAAGTGGTTCGGTTTTAAAATCTTCTAGAAATTGTCACTCTGAAAGTACAACCAGTTGAAGTATAGGAAGTACAGGTAGTTTGGCAGTTGTGGAAGTTGCAAACGGTTAGCAACAAACTTGAGACCACTTACAAGAGTTGCTGGTTGTTAGAATTTTAAATTACGTATTATATATGATTTGCCATTGAAGATACAGTATTAAGTACATAATTTTACAGTATCCGTGCAAATCAAATAACAATTGATTAGAGTAAAAACTTAGCACAACTCATTGAGTACAATTAGTCTCTTCCATTAAATATATTGTGGTATTTAATTTGATGCATTTTTATGGAACTTATTGTAGAGAACGTTAAATAAACAGTCACAAAAGCTTTGAAGATGTCTCTATTTTATCAGTTTTATTTCTTTCTGTTGACGACATAAGTTGACGGGCTAAGAAAAGGTGCGAAGATGCTGTTAAAATCACGCTTCGGATAGAAAAAAAATTTGGGTGTGACAATAAATGATAAATGAAAACGTTAGAATTCAAAATGAGTTTAATAAAGAAAAAATTGAGTAAACTTGTGGTTTCTAAAATTTATAAGGGTAAAATATGATATTATGAATTTCTGTGGGAGAAATATGCAATTTTAAAATTCTCCCTAAACGATATTTATGCGCTGCTAATTTTTCAAACTTGTAGTCATTTGTAGCCATCATTATCTAGCTTATAAACTTAACTATGAAAACAATTTATTCAGATAATGATTCGGGGGAAATATTGCTTCTAGTGCGACCTTTTCTTAATTTCATTCAAGCAATCGCATTGATGTGAAAAAGCGAAACAATACCAGGTGCAATACTACTGAAATACAGATCCTTAATTTCTTGTCACAATAACTTGAGCCTATAAAGGCAGTACACAAGCTCGGTATGAATCTTATTTGAAATTCTAACAGAAAAGGTGAAACTGGAGAAACAGGATACTGTTATATAGTTAAATTACAAACTACTATATGTAAATGCTTCTGGAGAAAACACGAAGATACACTATTTTTCTTGAGAACAAAGATACGCTATATCTAGAATCAATGTAAAGGTTGACAACTTGATATTAAAAATTTCCTATCGTGGGTACAGAAATAATAAATCCTTAGAATTTATTCTAGTAGAAGAAAAATTTCTCATCATGAGTACAAAAATAATAAATCCTAAGAATTTATTCTAGTAGAAGGAAAATAAACAAAAAATCACCAAGATATCTACATAATTGTGTAGTAGCAAAATACCTAAAAAATCTTAACCAAAACCCTCCAAAAGTAAGGTAAAACAAACCTAGCGATGTCATAACTAAGCCCTTTTTCTTCTAAAATTCAACCATATAAAATATTGATTACAAGAAAAACAGATAATTAGTTTTGTGTTCTCACACTTTCAAGTTGAATAGTCAAATCCTTAATCCCAGCATCACGAAGTATTTCAGAAGCACATTTCAAGACCGAAATCTTATCAGTTTCTTCAGACACACAAAGATGAAATGTGCCAACAATATCTGTATTAGTGAAGTTCCATACATGCATGTTATGAACCCCACATACGCCTTTAATACGTGAAACATCATCTAAAGCCACATTCAACTCCTTCTCATGGTTTCTCGGCACCCTTTGTAATAAAATCTCTGCTGAGTTTCTTAACAAAGGGATAACGGAAGCGATTATCATAATCGAGATAAATACAGAGCATATGGGATCAGCCACGACCCATCCTTTGTATTTAATAAGCAAGGTTGATATTACAACACCGACACTACCCATTGTGTCGGCCAGGACATGAAGGAATATGCCCTCCATGTTATGGTCGATATGACGATGATTTTGTTTGCTCAAACTTTGGCCATCATGTTTTTCATGCAAGTGTTCATGCTTATGCTCGGTGCATGATATTGTATCATCTCCATGATGATCATGAGCGTGTTCATGAGAATGATGCACGTGATGATCAGTACATGCTTTCCCTTCACCCTGATTACTTGAACATGAGTTCAAATGTGTATGGGAATGTGAATGCGAATGCGTATGTGCATGTCCAATAGAGCACTCATGAGACTTATCATCATGTGTATGTGCATGTGTATTATTATGATGGTGATGGTGATGATCATGTGAGCAGGAACCGCCGCCATGAGCATGGTGATGCTCTTCATGAAAGAAAACCAATCCAATCACATTCACTAACAGGCCTCCTATAGAGACAGCCAATAAGCTATCGGTTGAGATCTCCATAGGATCAAGAATCCTCTCAAAGGACTCCAAAACAATAAGCGCCCCAACTAGAACCAAAAGTACCGCATTCACATACCCTGACAGCACCTCGAAGCGGCCCCAACCGTAATTAAACTGACTATTTGCGGGAAATCTTGCAATGTAAGAAGCATACAACCCAATTGCCAAAGCGGCACAATCAAACAACATGTGGCAAGCATCTGACATTAGCCCCAAACTGTTACTCAAGAAGCCTGCTCCAAACTCCACGACCATGTAACAGGTATTTATCAGAAGAAAAACAGCTATCTTTCTTGATTTCCTTTCACTTAAAATGTGTTTAATTGGTCCCATGATTGATGAATACATTGAAACTGAATCATTTAAATTTCCTAATTCGGCATAATTCAATGGTGACGGACCCAGTTGTAGTACCGAAATCCACAGGAAGAAGCCACAGAGTAAAAAACCAGCTAGAGAGAGGTTGGGGTAGTAGAAAAGTTCTAGTACAAGGGTACACAGGAAGGTTAGTAAAATACCTTTCTGGTATTCCTTTGCACTGTTTGCCTTCTTCTCTTCACTACTGTAAGTTTCACTGAGAATAACCCCAAAAAACACTGTGTTTACCAGAGGCCACCCAAGACCTGATACTAACAACAGGTCACCTTCCCGAGAAGAGAGAAAGCTTACAAGTGCAGGGATGAAGAGAAAGGCAGTTGTCAGGCCCAAAGAGAGAACACGAACTCGACGCTTCCCGAGCTGGCGAAGTGATGCCCAGTTGAAAGTATTCTGCTCGAAGAATCCAAGGAAGCCAGAGAGAAAAGGCATGAGCATAGAGGCCAGGTGAACACATCCTTCAGTGGAAACAGAGTTATTTGAAAGAGGGAAACAACTAACTCGGTCCCAGCTCCAGGAGAGAAATAGTAGGGTTAGTGTGAGTGAAATCAGGCCAAGTATAAATTTGGATTTAAAAATTGAAGAATTTGTAGAGAGAAATCGCGCGAGGAGAGAGCCTGAGAGATCTGCTAGTATGGAAGCACCAGCCCTGCAGTAAACGAGAGAATGAAAACGGAAAAGGAGAACGAGGGAGAGGAGAAGGGATTTGGATGCGACAGGAAGGAGATCGGGGCGGGAGATGGGGAGGAGGGAAGGAGAAAAGGGGAGAAGGAAGAGAAATGAGAGAAGAGAGACAAGGAAGGTGAATGGAAAGAGGGAGAAGGAGGAGGGGGCGGAGCGGACGAAGGGGAGGAGGGAGTAGAGGGATCGGAGAGAGAAGAGGAGGAGGAACAGGGAGGAAAAAGAAGAGGAGCGGGACGAGAGGTGGCGTCGCTTAGATGGGGTGGGAAGAGAGGAGGGAGTTGGTGTGGTGGTGGGGAAGGAAGGCGGTTGAGAAGGGTTACGGGGTGGGATAGACAGGTGGAGGTTCTGGTGGCGATGATGGTGGTGGTGGTGGTGGTCGGGATCGGGATGGGGTTTCATGGAGGAAGATGAGGATCGAGGAGACGACCTGGTGGGGAGTGGGGAGTGGGGACTGAGGAGAAAGGTTCTAATTTGGAACTTGGATTGGATCGGATCTGCTACAGTGATTTTTGTAGGGACTAGGGATGGGCTTCGTGTATGGAAATCTGGCCCAATGTATACCAATTTGATAGTCTCCGAGTTGGAGCCCATCTGATCATGCATGCATGCTTTACGGATAGGGGTGTTCATCGGTTCGGTTTGGTTGAAACCGAACCGAATTAGGCAAACTAAAGTAATAATTTGGTTTTTAAAATAAAACCGAATCGAACCGATTTAACATTGCAACCGAACCAAACCGAACCAAAGTTTTATTTCAGTTTGTTCGGTTCAAATCAAAATATATTAATTTTTTATTTAAAGTAATTGATTTATAATAAACTAAAGTATATTAAGAAATAAACCGGAGTATTAAGAAATAAACCAGGATATTAAGAAATAAACCGAAGTATTTAAAGCAATTGATTAAGAAATAAACCGGGGTATTAAGAAATAAACTGGGGCGGTCCAGACCAAATTCAAATATATAAAAGTTCGGTCGGTTCGGTTATTTTGGTTTTGAAAATTTTCAAACCGAACCGAACCGAAATTATGATTCGGTTTTAAAAAGCAAACCGAACTGAACTATTAAACCGAAAAAACTGAACCGTTTGATCCAAACTAATTCGGTTTGGTTCAAAACCGACTAAACCGGACCCAATGAACACCCCTATTTACGGATGCTGTTTTGGCAGGAATCCGTATCCCCTCATGCACCTGATGATGGTACAGTTAGAAATGAACGGTCAGAATTTAATATTACCAGATCAAAACAAAGTCGGTATCTATTATAAATATAAAAACATCTGCATCCAGCAACTCAAATTAGTTTCTAAATAATTGTTAACCACATTTTAGAAATTAAGGTCTTTAAAATTTCTAAACTCTTATATTTCTGAATTTAATTTTAGAGTTTCTATTAAGCCACATCAGTAATAAATTAAAAAATAGAAATAATTTGATTCAATCATTTGGCCAGCGTGAAATTTATAAACTATTTCTTAATAAGAAACTTTTCTACATAATTGCTAAATAAGAAACTCTCCCACATATCTAAAACTAAATTAAAAACTGTCAGTTCATATTAGAAACTCTAATAATACCATAAATATAAATGCTCTAAGGATCTGTTATGAGATTCGTACCAGATTAAAGAATGGTCATTTAGAAATTATACTCTCAGATAATATATGAGGGGATACTGATTTGTTTGGGCAGTCCTCTCCTTGGACACTCATCTAAATTTCAAATGACGAATTTGTTATAATTGAAGATAAAGAAAAATAAATAAGATAGAAATAAAGTATAAAGGATGGTTATTTTTATTTATATATTTTTTATATGTACTTACTAAGTCTAAATAGGCTAGAAATTATAAATAATAAGATATATAAACTAATTCTATTGATAGAGTAGAACTAGGGTGTTATTAAGCTCAACAAGTCTTTTTGTGAGTTTAACTAAAAAATCTATGGGACTAGATTCAAACGATGTATCCAAACCGTTAAAATCGATCTACTTTACAAGTGATGTGTTTACATGTCAAATTTATAAATTAATTTAGTACAAAGTCAAGCGATAAAAAAATGATGAAAAATGAACACATTAAAATAAACTTATAAACCATTTTTTTTTTTTCATTTTTTAACTGCTTGACTTTATACCAAGGTTCTAAATAGCGTTTATAGAGTCGTAGCGGGAAGGCTAAAAAAAAAGCTATAGCGAATAGCGTCGCTATAGCGGAAGCTATTCCAAATAGCGTTTTTCTTTTTGACATTTCGTATATTCAATATTTTTACTAAATATCAACATTATCTAAGGTCTCATAGAACAATAAATAACACCAAAGTAATTAAGAAATTATAATATTCATATTGAACCCGTACAAAGTCCAAATTGCGGTTCAAATATCCATAGTAATATCATAAACTATCGATTTTTCCTATTAAAAATATCTTAAGTATCATGATTCATGACATAATCTATTTTTTTTTTCTATTCAAATTTTAATTCCGGTTTGGACTTTTTTTCTATTCAAATTTCAATTTCTATTCCCAATTTCAAATTAATTTATTTGTAGCAAGTAGCAACAAATTCAATTTCGGTTTGAGATTTTTTTTTATCTTTATTTAAAACCCATATAAATTGTTTAAAAATAAAAAATAAAAAAAAACTCATATTGTATAGCGCAAATAGCGCTGTAGCGGACCGCTATAGCGGCCGTAGCGCAAATAGCGCATTTTGATGTCGTAGCGTAGCGTTTGGGATCTAAAAACGCTATAGTGCGCTATTTAGAACACTGCTTTATACTAAATTAATTCAAAAATTTATAAATTTGACATGTAATGCATCACTCGTGGAGTAGATCAGTTTCAACAGTTTGGATGCATCGTTTGAAACCAATCCGAAATTTTTTTTTTTTTGAAAGCTCACTGTTCTAAATTTATTATAATCAAACTATACTTGTTGCTTTGTCTTGACCATAACAGTAAATCAACGACAAGTGTTGAGTGAATTTCGAACTTTGATGCGTATTTTATGTTCATCGAAGTTTAAATTGTGCTAAAATATTTATGTTATTTTTCACTCTATGGTCATGGTTATATTAATAATTTGTGCATTCGCTATAGAAAATTTTAATATGTTATATCTACAAAGATAACACTATTGAAATAAGAAATAGTGATATCACTGAAAAGTTTTTACTACAGTGAATTTATGGAACAAATACAATATAAATAAAAAAGAAACAAAGGGTATCTTGTCATTGCAAAACTGAAGGGGCTTTATATAATTCACTAGATAAAAAAGGCAATAATTCACTAGATAAAAAACATACTCCTAGACGTTTTTTATATAATTAATTAAATCAATGCTGGAAGTGAATTATTGAGGGACAAAATTGTCTATCAAATAAAAAAATTCTATAATGTTGTGTCAATAACAAATTGTGTTGTGCCAATATCAGTAGCCATGTATACATGGTTAGCGATTGATAGGGCCATGTTCCCAAGGCCCTCACTAATCTCTCACGGGCCATGAAAAAACCGAGATTCGGACCTCCTTGAGAGGCCAACCCGGGATCAATATGAAAAGCCCGGGGTCTATCAAAAACCAGGCCCAACAAAGCCTTATAAAGCCTCATACAATAGAGGACCAGCCCGAACTCGGCTTACACCGCCTTTATGCGGGATAACCGTTTCTATGGTTAAAATAACTGCTATCTTCTCTAACCGCCATGACAACGCGAGATGGCAATTAGGGGACAACCTATATAAGACAGAACTGCCCATTGAACGGGGGTCGAATTTTTGCCTACCTAAAGCGAGATACCACTGAGCTAATTGAATGCAAATATATTGTTGATAAAAATGTCATCCATAGTTCTCTAATTATTCTTGATGATAATCTAAGCCAGCACCATATTTCCATGCATCCAAGTATCGACGCCACTTGTACCTCTCCCTTGGCGGTAGGCTCTCCACCCATGACCTTGTTACAGGGTGTAGATACATTATATTAAAGTCGGTGTCATTAAAAAAACATCCTAATGCCATAATACAAGAGTCTTTTTGAGTGAGGCCATGGTACTATGCATAGCGCATACTGGTGAGTACTACGGATCAATATCTTCATTTTTTAAGTTGAAGCAGTTGATCTGAACCCAGTCAACATGATCACCATATAAAAATGTAGTTGTAGATCAAATTTTATGTTTTGCATAACTTTTTTTACTATTTTTTTAGATAAGTAGAAAATCACTTGATCTAAATATTTGTAACCATTAAAAAGTAGTGATTTTTACCTATCTAACAAATAGTAAAAAAAAATTTAAAAAATGGTAAAATTTAGTCTGCAAGTACATTTTCAAATGGAGATCATGTTGAACGGTTTGGATCGACTGTTTGGAACTTGAAAAAAAAGATATTGATCCATAGTACGGATCGATCCGCGATATGCATAGTCCCATAGCCTCACTCAAAGTGTTTATATTACTTTGGTAACAAAACTGTACCTTATCATAGGATCAATGAAGCTTGAGAGAAAGGAAAAGTAACCAAGCATGAAGAAATGGATAGACCAATCAAGGATCACTCCGACTCCAACCTAAAATTGCAAATTGCCAAGCTGAAACAAATGCCATCTGGTACATAACATGACATATATGAAATGCAAAAACAAATTTTAATGAAAATTAATCACCTGCTTAAAAATAGATGGCAAGATTCGAGGTTGAGTAAGCATTACTAAGCCCAAAGTCTTTACTAAAGGTTCAAATTGTATGACATCCTAGAGGCAAAAAATAGTCAGTTTTGTTGAAACAATGTGTTTTCAAAATCAAATAGGCTAAACTTTTCACGCAGATAAGAAAATTAACCTGGAGAAATGGCCTAAGCACCGTATCACCAAGCTTCTGGAAATTAATAATAACACTACATAACATCAGTACATGCTCCATAGCCTTAATTGTTGAAGTAATAAAAAGATGGAAGTCAAGTTTACCTTCATGGATTGAAAATTTGCAAAAAGAAGCTCGTTGATGAAAGTTGACGAAACACCAGAATTTGACCTAGCTGACATTGCTCTTTGAAACATCCATGAAGCACTCAAATTAGGCTGCAGTTGACACAAATTAGCGGGTCACTGTTAATTACTTGTGTTAAAATGAAGAGCGAGGCTATGGTAATATGCATATTAGGGATCAACCCGTGTTATGGATCCATATCTTTGTTTTCAAAGTTCAAAGTTCAAATAGTCGATCCAAACCGTTAAACATGGTCTTCATATGAAAATGTACTTGCAGACCAAATTTTATATTTTTTAGAATATTATACTATTTTTTTAGATAGATAGAAAATCTTGGATGGTCTAGAATTTTCAAATCAAGTGATTTTCTACCTATCTAAAAAAATAGTAAAAACTTTCTAAAAAATGTACAATTTACATTTTCATAAGAACATGTTGAACAGTTCACATTGACTGTTTGAACTTTAAAAAACTTTAAAAACAGAGATATGAGTCCATAACGCAGGCTGTTATGTAATATGAATATTATCACAGCCTCATTCTTAAAATAATTCAATATATCACACAGGCAATTTTTTTTCCCTGACGGGGGCAGTAATGCAAGTCTGTTGATGATCATAATTCTAACTTCAATCTTGTTTAAGGAAATATGGGGTACATATTGAACAACTTTCAAAAATAATTGGGGTACAATTTTTTATCCCACTTCCAAGTTTATACTAAAAACCAGAAACATCAGACAAGACCCATACTATTTCAAAGAAAATACATACCATGTATGGGTTGAGTAAGCCCAAACTCTCCTTGTCAAGAAAATCTCCAGCCATTGCTTCATGTATACCTTAATCTCCAAAAAACAAATACGCATTTCTGTTAGGTATTACTAAATTTCAGGTCACTGGGAAATGCCTGAAGAAATGTAATATTCTAATAAAGGATTGCAGCTTTTGGTACCAGTTCCAAAGTAAGCATGTTCATTTCTGCAGATGTACAAAAGAGTGAGGCTATGGTACTATGCATAGCGTGGATGATCCATACTATGGATTAATATCTTCGTTTTCAAAGTTTAAATAGTCGATTTCAACATGATCTCCATACGAAAATGTACTTGCCCACTAAATTTTACATTTTTTAGAATTTATTTACTATTTTTTTTAGAAAGGTAGATAATCACTACTTTTGAATAGTCTAGAATTTTAGATCAAGTGATTTTCTACCTATCTAAAATATTAATAAAAAAATTCTAAAAATATAGAATTTGATCTAGAAGTACATTTTCATACGAGATCATGTTGTACGGTTCAGATCGACTGTTTGAACTTTGAAAACGTAGATAATGATCCATAGTACGGATCAATCCGCGCTATGCATAGTACCCTAGCCTCACTCTGTACAAAATACAAAACACGCATCCTTTTTCTCCTTTGTATTTGACTGCTCTTTATTCGGGTCATAAATGTTAACCAACAAAACATTAAGTCAAGTAATGAGCGGAGGCTTCCTGCGTGTACCTGTTGACAAGCGGCCCAAGTGCCTAGTCATACTGCCAAAACCTCCAAAAGAAACCGGGGATTGGATTCCACTTGCATCGCCAACCTAAAAAGCTGTTTGTCAAAAGTAATTTAAGCCATTGATTCAGTAAAATTAATAGAAGTATTATATTTACAGAAACAAATACCTGTAGGACACGATCAAATGCTGCTGGCAAAGGGCTGTAAAGCAAGTACAAAAGAAGCACATTAAAAGAAATCCTTTTTTTTTTTTTTATAACTGGGAAGGTTGTTCGGTGCAGAAAAGGTCTTGAAGGGTTATTAAAAAGATGCAAAGAAGTGAAGCTTTTGTCAACAAGCGCTTATTACCTATCTTGATAAGTTGGAAATATCCCATAAATAACCCTCAATATTTCCAGTTTTTCAAGAGGCGTTCCCTACAGCAAAACAAAAGGAGATGAATCATTACACACTAAACATAAAGTAAAAGAACTGAAGCTTTAATATAAAATTGCTTAGAAATGGGGTTCTGACTTGGTAGGCAGGCATGAGATCCCAGTAGTCCTCTAAGAGATCTTCTAGTGCGGGACCCGCACCTTGTGGATCAACATAAGTGAACATATATGTGGTGCGATCCAGGGGACCAGAACCAGCCGGAAATGCCTAGAAACAAAGGAATAATAAATAAATGGACAAATAAATTTCTTATGCCGCAACTGTTTTGGAATTCCATCAAGTCATGCCAGGATTTACTCCCATTTTGATTCAAACTGGTGACCATTTACTGGCTGAAATTTGATCTCTGATTTTCATCAACAATTGTGAATGCATTTATGTGGTCTCTTGCTTTTTATGTACATTTATCTATTTTAAATTTTGCTCTTTTTTGACTTGTTGCTTACAGGTCAAGACATAACCAACATAAGACACCCAGTTGATTTGTTGCTTACAGGTCAAGAAAAGTATTATATGTATTTTATGAGTAGTTAGTATGATAAACTGTAAAAGCCAAGTCAACTAATGTCAGGTTATGTAACAGAATAAACTGTTCTTGATGAACAATACCTCCCAAAAGTATTGCACTGGTGAATTTCCAATGTACTTTGCAGATGAACTGCTATAAATAACATCACTTGTTGTATTTGTGTCAAATCCACGACAGCAAGTGCCAACAACAAGACACATTCCATCCGGTTTTCTTCCACCGCGTATCTAAGATGTCAATTAAAATATTAAAATTTAGTAATTTAATCTGGAGAGCATAATAAATTAGTGTGAAGTATGCAAGGCAAACAACAAAGATATACCTGTCTGACAATGGGAGAGAAATTCCCCATAGAGTCGATAACCAAGCGACAAGGCAAAACTTCACCATCACTTAATGTCAAGATCTACACAAAGTTACATCATATAAAAGATACTTGTGTCAAAGCCTGATGAATAGGTGATTCAGTTCACATATAAATGTCATAAAAAAGCGACGAGTGATAATCGATTAATATCATCTTGATTGTAGTACAGTCAAATGTAATGCACTGTGCTGAAGAAGTGCATAGAGTATGAAATTAAGTTGACTACCTAAGAAAGAAAAAGATAGTTGCCTTACTGCAGCATCATCATAGATAGAAATGTTAGATAAGCTTCTTGCCTCAAATAAGGCTCCTCCTAAGGAAATAAAGCGTTTCTTCACAACATCCAAAAGTTTCGCTGGCCTGAATGCACAAATAAAATAAAATACAAGTACATATAATTTTTTTTTTCAAAGAATACTTTGTGTCCATTTTTTTGAAACAACTCGATTTTCAGTATATTTCATATAGAGAACAGAAATATGAGCTTATGAAATAAATGTACTCACGAGACCCCAAGATTTAGAATATCCTGCACCCATATATCACCTTTATTCTCAAAGCCACATCTGTTCTGCAAGTTAACCATAAAATCTGATGTTGAAAGTTCCTTCTCTTTGATCAAATAGAGAAGGCTAACAAGTCCCAACTATATGGAATTCATTGAATGATTCCTGCCAAATCTGGACCACCCATTACAGATCTGATGGTTTAGATTGAACTTGACAGTATAACTTCCCCTACCTGCCTATTCTGATTATTTTAATGGTGCTAAGCTAGTTTCGATCTGGACCATCCCATCTGAAATGGACGGCCCAGTCTGCCTAGAACCATCAATGATTTACATATTACTTTTGGACATCCTGGTATCTCACGACTTTAGAATAGGTGACAGTTTTTCAACCCAACCCGAATCAACTAATATTAGAATGACCAGACAGGATAAAAGGGCGGATCAAGGTCAGAGTTTCTCGACCCACCTACGAATTTAATCAGATTTAACCTGGTCATCATGAAAATCTAACCCAGCCTCATTCATGTATGCATTATTTTGGTTTTCTTAAGACCTAAAGAGATTAAACTACAAATTCGCAAATTAAGGTATAGATTAAAAAATATATTAAAACTAAACACAGTCAAAACCAATGAAATTTGATGGTTTTGCATTTTAAAAGGACAAGTTGACCTGATCTGCTAACACATCAGGTACAACTGAAATTTTCTTGACCTGCCACCAGGCAGGAAACAAACCCCCACCCCCCAGTCCCCCAATTAAATTAAAAGTTTGTAATTTTTGTATGAACCAATATGTTGCAGCCTTCCTTATAAAATAAAATTATAATACACTAGGTTATCCACCCCCCAATTTCAATTTTGGCTCCGTCCCTGTTAGCAG
Organism: Carex kokanica; assembly: GCA_025461125.1. Lineage (NCBI taxonomy): Eukaryota > Viridiplantae > Streptophyta > Magnoliopsida > Poales > Cyperaceae > Carex > Carex kokanica. The sequence continues at coordinate 221,769 of JAJGRX010001019.1, forward strand.
GTCAGAGTCAGTCAGAACCAACCCTGCTTATATATACCTTTAGTTTACAACAGGAAATAATAATACAAATGCAACCAAGTTAGTATCACTCTCTTCTTTATATAGGGCTACTAAAACAGTACATCATTTGCAATAACATGTTGTAATTGTTGAATTACAGGTATAAATAAACTCCTGTTCCATTCCAGGCTAAATTTTGGAAGAACTTACGGGATTGAACTCGGATGCTATTACATATTCTGCTTCATCATTTGAAAGGACACCAACTTGAACAAGCTCCAACAATTCCTTTCTCGAGATATTCCACTCTTGTTCTCTCTAATTACAGAATTAACCTCAGTCTAAAAGGATTATCTTTCTTATGAAATTGAAAAGTAGTAAAGCTGATAGAAAGCAGAAAAGACCTCAGTACCCCTTTAAGAATGTTCCTTTCAACAACTCCGACATTAAGACCTTTGGATGCGAGCGCTGTAGCAACAAATATACCCAATGTGCCACCACATACTATCACATCATATATGGGATCAGCATCACTTCTTGTTTGCGGTTTAGGGAATGAACCTGGAGTTCTAGAAACAACTTGAGGGGTCTTCTCTGAATCTACATTGACGATCAATGTGGAATCTAATTAAATATTCAAACAATTAATGCCCTTGGAAGCTAATTTATGAGTTTACCGCACCAATTGGAGCAGAACGAAGGCCAGACCAAATCTGATCCAGTCTCTTAAGAGCATTGTATGAATAAGCCCCTCCGGCACCACCGACTTCTTCACCACTAGATAATTTCTCCATTATCCTCTGTAAATCACTAGATAATTGAAGAAATTCACGTAAAAAGCACGCATTTAAAGGGAAATTTAAAGAAAAAAGGCACTTGCTTGCGTTCTAGAGGGAACTGAAGAAGCTCTGGGAGAAAATTTCCAACGTTTCCCATTGCGCCTAATCGAATTTGGTGCAGGAGAATGGTACTGAACCAGAAGTAGCATGGTTAACAAATTAAAATTGTACGAAATGGATGAGCAAGAAAAACGGCTCAAGGTGAAGTTGAAGCGAGCGAATTTAATGTCGTGTGTCGTGTATTAAAGCGCGCCACGGCTTTTCAGCGACAACAAACCAAGCAATTACGCTTTGCTTCACACATCTTACTACAAAGGAGATAAGGTTTTATTTATTTTCATTACATCTTAAACAAAGACTTCAAAATATAATCTTGAAAGACTGAAGAACATTAAAAAGAACTTCTATTTATCTTATGCTCCAATTAAATAATTTTTTTTGATTCCTTATGAGCCGACATTTTTAAAAATACCCAAAGTTAATTACAGATTAATAAAAATATCCAGACCCATCAACTTTTATTAAAAATGCCCAAACTGGCCATTTAATGGTCGGTTCCTTGAATTTTTTATTTTTTATTTTTTTTATTAAAGAGGAAAACTGGCCATTAAATAGCCGGTCTCCTGATTTAAATTTTTTTAGAGACAAATAGCTGAAATATAACACTAAAAAATCGATTTTTTTTAAAATATTTGTCAAATATTTTTTTTTTGATAGCATATTTATACGCTAAATTACGGTAAAGTACGCAAAAATACGGTAAACTACACAAATTTCGCTAATTATAATGAAATACGCTAAATTACGGTAAACTATGCAAATTTGCGACGTAGGGTAGTGCTGAAAAAACATCAGTGCGTTGCTGATGTTTTTGTAATGAAACATCAATGCACTTATGCCGTCGACAAGCCGTGCATAAAGCATTGGTGCATCATCGGTGTTTTTGCACGAAATCATCGGTGTTTTTTAAAAAACTTTAAATGGACATAACTTTGGCTAGGAAACTCAGATTTGCGCATACGACCCCAATTCAGAAAGCTTGGGATGAGACAGGGGCAATGGCGCCCTTATGGTCACCCCAAGGGGCCGACGAGTCAGAATTGCAAAAAAACGTCGTTTAGTGCCTCAAAAATTGAGTTAAATTTTTTTATCATCGGTCGACACACAACGACCTGTTTGCGGCTAGTGACAGTGTCGTATGTAGCATGGTAAAAGTCAGAACTTGACAATAACCAGCATCCTAATATTGAGTATCTTTCATTTTGTATGTTCAAACAAAAAATAGTCCGTGTGATATATTTAATAAAAAAACTGGTAAATATGCTATCAAAAAATTAATTTGACAAGTATTTAACTAAAAAAATCGATTTTTAGTGTTATATTTCAGCATTTTAGCTATTTGTCTCTAAAAAAAAAAATCAGGGGACCGGCCAAGATTTACCCTGAAATTAAATCAGGGGACCGTTAATTACCCTGAGATTTATGTCTCTCGAGCACACTCCTCCTTCCAAGATTTAGGGCCGCTGAACATAAATAAGAGAGGGGGGTGTATTTGTGTCGTAAACTTCCATGTGTATGCATATGAATGCGATGCAAGGATGCAATTTAGGTTTCCTATCCCTAAATTGGTCGTGCATTAGTGTTTTCAGTATAAACTGAGGATCGTGGATTGGCTTCTTTGTTCGATCCTTGGAGAGTTTGTTACATGTGTGCACATATGAATGCAGTGCAAGGGTACAACTTAGGTTTCCTATCCCGAACTTGACCATGCATTAGTGTTTTCAGTATAAACTGAGGATCGCGAATTGGCTTTCTTATTCGATCCTTGGAGAGTTAGGAATATGGCTCCATGCAACTCTCATATTGCATCTTGAGTTTGAATATGAAGCTCTATGCCAATTCAGGTTGTCGAGATATTGGGTGCACGATAGGACTCAGAACATATGACGCTGTGCCAGCTCTTACCGCTTATAAGTATGGTATGGTGCACAATAGAACTCGGAGCATACGACGCGGTGCCAGCTCTTATCGCCTATGGGTATGGTATGCATATGAATGCGATGCAAGGATGCAACTTAGGTTTCTTATCCCTAACTTGACTGTGCATTAGTGTTTTCAGTATAAACTGAGGATCGTGAATTGGCCTCCTTGTTCGATCCTTGCAGGTATGGTCCTAATTAGGTTTTATATGGGCTCAATCAGAGGTAAATTGGATTTTGAAGCTTGATTTTGAGGGCTTTAGAGATTGCATTTGGATGATTCGAGTTCATGGCTTCGTAGAAGGATGAACAAAGGGTCTTTGAGAGGTGGAATCAAATCATTTGGATGTTTGATCTGATTTCTATTCAATTTGTAAGAGGAGTAGCTAAACTGGTTTAGAAATTTAGTCATTTTTAGATGATGTCAAACTGAGCCAGGGTGCCACTTTGTGATTTGAATTTGTGAATCACAAAGTGGCACCCTTTCAGATAGAGGACCAAACCAACATCACAGCCGTGTGTTTTTGAGTTCTCTATCTGACTGTGATGTTGGTTTGGTCAATTTACCAGTTTGTCAATCCTTTCTATTCTGATTTCCAGTGGTTGTTCTTTTGTGGTGTTTTGTGTACCAGTTTGGGTTCTAATGACCTATGCTTGGATTGTCACTGGTACTAGCACCAAGTCAGGTACAGGGGGGTTGTTTAAAGGTCTTTGCACCTGCTGTATGTATAATTTGGTGTTAACCCATGGCTTGTAGCTAAGGTTTACTGATCTATTCTTTTTGACTGTTTTTTTGGGGTCACCTACTGTGCCAGTAGGCATACTACTCTCTCTCACTTTATTCTATGTACACAAGGTGCATGGGGCTGGTTTAAAGGTTGCTACATCATATCCCCTTGTTTGGTTTATTGATAACCCCACTGATCACTCATCAAGAGAATCAAATCAACTAATTGAAGAGGAAAAGCAAACTTGTCAGAATCGAGAGAAAACAGGATTTTTGCATGAAAGACCTTGTATTTCATTTATTTATATATTTTTTTTATATGTTTTGAAAGGCATAATCATTTCAACAGATCATTGACATAGAATGTCTACTGTCATCACTTTAGACCTTCATCTTCACAATTTTGCATCTAGATCCCTCGACTTCATGAATATTTGTGCAACTTAATGCTACAATACTCAGGTGTCAAAGTAACCTTTCCACAAAATGGCCCATTCAATTTGAGAGACTAACAGGAGATGCCAGCTGGCTCCACCCTGTCCTCCCTTGTGTATTTTTCCTAACAATCTCTAATCCTTTTTATTTACACTTAGTTATTTTATGAAATAGTCAAAACAGATCAGATGAGGGAGGAACCAGCTGGCTCAACTCCCACACCCTCTCTATTCCTTCTACTCCCAAATAACCTTGTGAGTTTATGAAAACGACATATTTTTAGTTGTATTTATATTTTTCATGATGTGATATATATTTTTTATAAAAAGGTTTTATTGAAAGTAAAGAGTATCAAGCTCCAACAAGAATTAGAGAAAGAGTAGCAGAAAAAGCATATTATTTTTATTAACTTGTATATTTCATTAAGAAGAGCAAGCATTATAGGTATACAGAACCTACTGCTGCTAAGCAAAATAAAGGAGATTTTATATTTATATATATTTTTTATATTCTTATATTCCTGTAGCATGATATGATAATCCAATGGTTCTCATGTCTCCAGCTCATGAGAACATAACAATTTTAAAAAAATGAGAATTGAAGAATATATAATGCGCTCATGTCTCCAGCTCATGATAAGAATATATCCCTGTCGTTTAAACAATGAGAATTGAAGAGCAATTGGATATATCCCTGTCGTTTCTCATGTCTCCAGCTCATGAGAGCATTACAGAGAGGCCCTATATCATCCCCTTATCGTGTTCCAAGGTTTATTTGAACAAGCCATTAGCTAATTCAGTTGATTGAGTCACACCCGATCCAAGAGCTATGCTGCCTTCGTGTGGAGATCGAATTGTAGCCCTTCAATTCAAATTGGTTGTTCAAACCGTGTTGTGGGAGTCCCATGATACTCTCTGCCCATTCAATTTAGTCTTTCGTGTAGTGGTTCAATGGATTGACTTGACACGGCATTAGAATGGGTCATCTTCTCCCTCCTCAAGTTATGAGAGTTCAAATTGAAGGTTTAAACTTGCTCTCCCTATAATTTCGTTGCTTAGTTTAAGAGGGATTTGGGCGAGGATGCGACGAGAAGTGGGTAATTTGGGAGTTACCGTTGAGGATGGAAGTTGGGTTAAGGGAGAAAGGAGCTCGGGCAGTCGGGTCAAGCAAAACGGGCAGGAATTATTTGAGGGAAGAGTCACTGACATGGGGGCCCTCGCACTTAAACTTGAGAGTGAGTCTGACGCAAGGGAACCACGCGATCAGAAAAGGAGAAGGCGATTGATCAAGACTGGAGAGGAGGAATAGGCGAACCGTTCGCTGACAACAGCAGAGTCGTTAGGAGTTTGTTAGGCCACGTCAACGCCTCACGCTGACATGGCACTCCGAGAATAAATCTGCTGTTTCTTACACTAGAATTTCTACTTCTTTTTACAGTTTACATCGCCTATATAAGGCCTAAACTCCTGTGGAGATGTATGTTGAATTTACTCTATAAATTAGGCGAATTGCTTGTTTTGAGCATTCGAGTTCTTATTAGATATTTTCTTTTTACCCTGAAAATTGATTCAAATTACTAGTTCTTTTCTCTTCGATTGTGTTTGTTTTACCAACGAGAGTTAAGCTCGTTGCAAGTGGTATCAGAGCATTCCGATTACAACTGGGAGTGAGTGCACTACAAGAAATTAGGCATTTAACGGCGCTTGAGATCTCGGCGCGATAGGAACCGCCGGGTTAAGTTTAGATCAGGCGGCGCGTGATTGCAATCGCCGGGATACCTATCCAACGCAATAAACTTGCCAAGCAAAAGATCTCTCTCCCGCGCTAAAAATCCTCTTTCGATCAAATTCATACAGTCGCCGCACATCTCTCCATTTTTAGCCCTCTTTCTCCCACTTTTCTTACTCCCGAACAAAAAATTTTCAGTGCGCACCTCCTCCAGTCCGCCCCTGCTCCTCTGTGACTCCGTGCGGACATCCGACCGTGCCTCCACTGCTGCCGATCCCAGCCCCTGTGTCTCTCCGGTCTCCACGACTCCGCCATGTCACTCTTCTCCACTGTTTGGTTAGTTTTCTAATTTGTTGATTTATTAGGAATGGGTATTGGTAATGCCGTAATAGACTAATACTGTGTAGTTTTAAAGATTAAAGCTTACTGTTACTGTGCAGTTTGTCAAGCACAAGGGTGAAAAAACACTTCTTCCTACCTAACAAAAAGTTAAAGAAGGTCAGTATATGTATTTGAGCCTTATAAACAACAATTGTATAATAATTCTTTGGTGATTGCATTAAATCTGAACTGTTAATTATTTCAATCTAAGGTCGATTATACACTCATTGTAACAGTTGAGATCAAATTGAGTTAAATAAAGCTAAATTACACTTGTATTTCGTCTCAATTAGTTGTCTTTTGCATTTAGAATTGATTGTCCTAGGGTTTTTCTCCCTTATTTAGCTGAAAAATTCTTCATTTTTGGTTGTACCTGATTTCAGGGTTTAATTTTTCATTTTTGGTTGAAAAATTCTTGGCACTTGTCCAAGCGCCGGGAAAGGTATTTAGTGGCGTTTAGAGTGTATTTAGTGGCGTTTTCAAGCGCCGGGAAAAGTATATTTTCTTGTAGTGGTGTTTGAGCACTGATGCCGCCCAAACGGGTACCTAAGTCGCATGAAGATGTTGTTATACAACTAGATCTTGCTACGATCAATGATAAGCTCAACCAGTTGGCTAAAGAAGTTCATGATGGCTTTCACACGCGTGATGAGCATTTTCAGCTTTCGAATCGAGTACAGGAGGAGAGATTCCAACAGATGATGCTGATGATGGAGACGATGAACAAGTCGATTAAGGCATCTGTGACTGGCAAGGGCATAGAGATCGGTCTAGGTAGCAACAGCGGTCATAGATCAGCAGCGGTAGATCGAGAGGAAGAGAGACACACTGAGTTTGACTATGAAGATCAGACTGGCAATAGGAAGGGCAATCAGTATCAGGAGTCATCTCACACTCAGAGGGTGTTTATGCCCAGGATCGAGATGCCAGTATTTGATGGCACTAAGGCTGGTGATTAGCTGGAACATTGTAAGTTCTATTTTGAGTATTATCAGACTCCAAAAATATATAAGGTGAATATGGCCACTATGAGTTTTGTGGGTGATGCTGAGGAGTGGTTTAGTTGTTATCGGGTTGAGCACCCGGATCCACCATGGCCTGTGTTGGTTAAGGCTATATTTGACCGTTTTAAGGTAAGAACTCACCAGAACCCAGTAGTGCAATTTAAAAAAGTGCAACAACACTCCACAGTAGAGGAATTTGTGAGGGAATTTCAAAGAGCAAAGGCAAGACTGATGATGGAAACTGGTATAAAGAGTGAATTTTTCTTTGTGTGGAGTTTTATATGCGGTTTGAAAGAAGAAATCCAAAATTCCATTAACCTCTTTAAACCAAAAACTCTAGATGAAGCTTTTAATTTAGCTATGGAAATTGAAGTGGTAGTCAGTCTAGCAGAGAAAAGAGTGGGGTTTCTAAAACCTCAGTATCAATCACAGTTCAGACCCCTAAACACTATTCCTTTGAAATCTATCAAATACCCAGAACCAAGAGTGAAGAGAGGGTTTGAACCCACACCACCACCTAAAGTGAACCTAAACCCCAAACCATCAATCAACCAATTTTACAAATCACCTCAAAACTTAACCATTGAACAAAGAAAGGCATTAGGGCTGTGCTATAAATGTAATGAAAAATGGCATCAAGGCCATAGGTGTGTAAAGGGCTTACATACCATTGAAGGAGAGGAAGAAGAAGAGGTTGTCAATGAACAGTATGAGGTTGAAATTCCTGAAGAACAAGAGGAGGAAGAAGCAATGGAAGAGCATTTGGTTACCTTAAGCATCACTGGCAACAATGGGTTTAGTAGAACATTGAGATACAAGGGTAAAATTGGTACAATTCCTGTGTGTGTGTTAGTAGATACAGGTGCCACTCACTCTTTTGTCAACCCAGTGATAGTTGAAGAATTGAAGTTGCCTAATGTGCCTACACCTGCTAAAACCTTCAGAAGTGCAGGAGGGGAGAAATTGATGACTGACAGAATGTGTCAGAAGGTGAAAATTAACATACAAGGGCAGCAGTTGGAGGCTGATTTGAGGGTATTGAAGGTTCCTGGGTATGATGTTGTGTTGGGATGTGATTGGATGGCTGAAAGGGATGATGTAGTAATTAATTTGAAGAAAGGGGTTATGAAACTGGAGTTAGAAGGTAAGGAGGTCAAGTTGAATGTAGAAAAGGTCAAAGCTGAGATTAGGGTGTTGGAGGAAGTAGTAGATGTGGTTCAGGAAAGAAAGAAGGGAAGTGAAATTTTTGTTGCACAATTATTCAAAATTGAAGAGGAAACTCAGGAGCAAGTTGTTAAGCCAGAAAATTCAATACTTGAATTATTAGAATTATATCCTGGGGTATTTGAAGAACCAAAATCCTTACCACCAAAAAGAGCCATTGACCATAAAATCCCACTCAAAACAGATTCTAAACCTATAACCCTCAGACCTTGCAGATTTTCTCATTTTCAAAAACTGGAGATAGAAAAGATAACACAAGAACTTTTGCAAAAAGGCTTGATTCAACCTAGCACTAGCTGTTATTCCTCCCCAGTATTGTTAGTAAAGAAGAAAGATGAAACTTGGAGAATGTGCATTGAATATAGGAGATTGAATGAAGAAACTATCAAAAACAAGTACCCTATACCCTTGATTGATGATCTATTAGATGAACTAAATGGAGTGCATTACTTTTCAAAGTTGGACCTGAGGTCAGGTTATCATCAGATCAGGATGGCTGAAACTGATGTATACAAGACAGCATTTCAAACTCATGAAGGCCTATTCGAGTTTCAAGTCATGCCATTTGGTCTCACCAATGCTCCTGCCACATTTCAAGCCTTGATGAACAGTGTGTTTAAGCCCTATTTGAGGAAGTTTGTTCTGGTTTTCTTTGATGATATACTGATTTATAGTAAAGATTTGGATTCTCATAAAGTACACTTAAAAACTGTACTCCAAACTTTATTAGAAAATCAGTTATATGTGAAGAAGTCTAAGTGTGATTTTGGGGTGCATAGTGTTGAGTATTTGGGACATATAATTTCCAAAGAGGGGGTAGCCACAAATCCTAAAAAGATTGAGGCTATGGTTAGTTGGCCAAGCCCTAAGAATGTAAAAGAATTGAGGGGTTTTTTGGGTTTGACTGGATATTATAGAAAGTTTGTAAAAGGCTATGGGCTAATTTCTAAGCCATTAACCGAGTTGTTAAAGAAAAATGCTTTTAGGTGGAGTGGGGAGGCACAACATGCATTTAATCAACTTAAGCATGCCATGGTGACAGCTCCAGTTCTAAAATTGCCAGATTTTCATCAGCCTTTTGTGGTGGAAACAGATGCCAGTCAGGAGGGTATTGGTGCGGTGCTGATGCAAAACAAAAGACCCATAGCCTACCTGAGCAAGAAGCTGGGAGTTAAAAATCAAGCCTTGTCTACCTATGAGAAGGAGCTATTGGCATTGTACACTGCTGTTACTAAATGGAGGCATTATCTCCTTGGTAATGAATTCATCATCAAAACTGACCAAGTGAGTTTGAAGTACTTGCTTGAACAAAAGGTCAATACACCAATGCAACATAGGGGATTGAGTAAACTTTTGGGTCTGAATTATAAAATTGAATATAAGAAAGGGGTGGAAAATAAGGTGGCTGATGCATTGTCAAGAAAGGAGGGGCAAAATGGGAATTTAGTAGAAAAAGGACTGGATACTGAAGGGAAGAAGGGAATGCCAGTTGAAGAAAGTCAAAAAGAGAATGTAGAAGTAGAAGGTAATGAAGTGAATATGATGAGTGAGTTAATTCCTCAATGGGTTGAAGATATTAAAACTAGTTATGAAGGTGACAAGTGGATTGAAAATTTGAAGGACAAGATGAAAGGAGATAAGGGTGGTGAATCATCTCAAACTTTGTCAGAATACCAAGGAGTGATAAGATACAAAGGAAGGGTGTGTGTGGGAACTCAAGGAGATTGGAGGCAGCAAATTTTGAAAGAATTGCATGACTCAGCATTGGGTGGACATTCTGGTGTAACAGCTACTTATCAGAGAGCAAAGAGGAACTTTTATTGGCCTATGATGAAAGAAAGTGTACACCAGTTTGTACAGCAGTGTCCCAATTGTCAGCTTAACAAAGCTGAACACACTGCCTCACCTGGACTGTTACAACCTTTACCTATCCCAGCTGAAGCTTGGACAAGTGTGAGCATGGACTTCATCACAGGTCTGCCCAAGTCCAGGGGGTTTGAAGTGGTATTTGTAGTAGTTGACCGTTTGACCAAGTATTCCCATTTCATTGGTTTGGTACACCCCTTCAGTGCAGCTACTGTAGCCCAAGCCTTTATGGACTACATTTACAAACTTCATGGGTTACCAATAACCATAATCTCTGACAGGGACCCAGTGTTTACCAGTAGATTCTGGAAAGAATTGATGTCCAAATTGGGGGTACAGCTTAATATGAGTACAGCATACCACCCACAATCAGATGGACAGACTGAGAAAGTCAATCAATGTCTAGAACAGTATTTGAGAGCTATGGTGTGTGATAAACAAAACAAGTGGAGCAATTACTTAGCACTGGCTGAGTGGTGGTACAATACAAATTGGCACAGTGCTACCAAGATCTCACCTTTTGAAGCACTGTATGGTTACCCTCCTCCCTTGCTAGCATTAGGTAGTGCACCCAAAAGCCAGGTGGAGTCAGTAAATGTGTTCTTAAGGGACAGGCAGGCAGCTCTCTCGTTATTAAAGACCAATTTGAGAAAGGCACAAAATCGCATGAAGAAGAATGAAGATAAGCATCGCAGTGAGAGAAGTTTTTCAAAAGGAGATTGGGTCTATCTCAAACTGCAACCTTACAGGCAAATTACAGTAGGAGGAGTGAGAAACCAGAAATTAAGTTCAAGGTACTATGGCCCATTTGAGATATTGGATCGGGTCGGAACTGTAGCTTACCGGTTGAATTTGCCTCCTGGTTCTCTCATACACCCGGTTTTCCATGTCTCACAGCTCAAGGCCAAGTTAGGTGATGCTCAAATACCCTCGCCAACATTGCCAATTGGTGGTTCAAATCTTAATGTGAAGCTAGAACCCCAGTTGATACTGGGTAGAAGAATGGTAAAAAGGAGGAATGCTGCTCATTCACAGGTACTAGTGCAATGGAAGAATCAGACCCCGGATGATGCAACCTGGGAAGACTTTGATGAGATTGCACAACAATTTCCAAGTTTCATTCGTGAGGACACGAATTTTCTTAAGGAGGGGGAATTGCGACGAGAAGTGGGTAATTTGGGAGTTACCGTTGAGGATGGAAGTTGGGTTAAGGGAGAAAGGAGCTCGGGCAGTCGGGTCAAGCAAAACGGGCAGGAATTATTTGAGGGAAGAGTCACTGACATGGGGGCCCTCGCACTTAAACTTGAGAGTGAGTCTGACGCAAGGGAACCACGCGATCAGAAAAGGAGAAGGCGGTTGATCAAGACTGGAGAGGAGGAATAGGCGAACCGTTCGCTGACAACAGCAGAGTCGTTAGGAGTTTGTTAGGCCACGTCAACGCCTCACGCTGACATGGCACTCCGGGAATAAATCTGCTGTTTCTTACACTAGAATTTCTACTTCTTTTTACAGTTTACATCGCCTATATAAGGCCTAAACTCCTGTGGAGATGTATGTTGAATTTACTCTATAAATTTGGCGAATTGCTTGTTTAGCATTCGAGTTCTTATTGTTGGGTTTTGACGGTTCAAACCCATTGATTAAGTCTGTTGGGGTTTTGACTGTTCAAACCCATTTGTTTGCTTAAGATGCGGAAAGACTGTAAAACAAAATTTTTACTTCTAACTCAAGCCAAAAGGATTGAAGTGGTATGTCGGATAATCTACCGAGAGTTACACACCTATTCAATCATTTTCTTAGATTAAAACCTGTAAATAAAACTTTACTTATTCAGATCATAGATTAAGTAGTATGTCGGATAATAACCGAGAGTTACATACCAGATTAATCCTGTATAGACCCAAAGTAGTAAAACCGTATTTACTTGTATTTTAATCAGTTTATAGATCTACTCATTTTGATTGATTTCTAAAACTTTAATCTATTTACCAATTAAATAGATTAATATAACATGTTTATACCTTGTTTCCAAATCTCAGTTGGAAAGCAGACCGAGCGTGAAGAGCTACACCTGGGAATGATTCGCCTCGGAGTATCAGACGTCTGATACCTCTATCGGTTATCCACCAGGACTAACCGGAGAGCGGTTTATTTCTTATTGCCAGAAATACCGTAAACCGCGGAATTATGCAAAAACACTATTCACCGTGAAATTCGTCAGAACTGATTTACGTCAAACGCAAAAACAGATTTACGAACTTTCACGGGAACACTATTCACCGCAAATACTATTTAGAAGAGAAATTAGATTATCGATCCGATCAGACAGATTCGATATCTCAGAAATTTGTATCTTTCTCTCTACCCCTACCCCTCTATTTATAGGCAAATTGAGGAGGTTCGTCAATGACCAAAATACCCTCGGTTTTTGTGGTATTTACAAAATTGCCATTTGGCCAAAATCAATTTGATTTTGACTTCTTCATAATGGTTTGATTATTTTAATGGATTCTAAACCCATTAACCCAAACCCATTATGTATAGTAAATATCCAAATCAAATATATAATTGTCATATACAATTATATTCCTCTGCGGTTTTCGTACGGTAATTTTTATACAACGCGTCAAACACATTTATAAACTAACCAGTGTTTTTGTTCGTCATTTTAAATGACGTATAATTAATTATATCAAGTATAATTAATTATAACCATCTTAATATTAATTATAATCAATTTATAATTGGTCAGTAAGATTCTCCAATTAACTCCTATACGGTGTGACCCGATAGGATCTGTGTTATGTTGGTAAATAGAATTAAAACTGTTTTAACTTCTATAATCATGAGAGGCATCTGGCATAACGCATCATGACCATCCAATTACACAGATGATGCTGTACTGTACAATATCACGATCCAGTAAACTATTTTACTCGTGTTAATTCTTTTGTCTCATAGTTATCAGATCAGTTTCAAGGTAGGCGTGTGTCATCCTTGCAAACTTAATCTTTTCTTGATCTTGAGCAGATTATCAAATATAATTACTCTTGTAATTATACCGCTAGCAGATAATCTTACTCTACCAAGGGGCCCATTGATACTATAACTCGTATTGAGATACGAGGGACAATAGTACTTTCGGTAAACCATTACTACCTCAGCTAAGCTATGTATACCGAAGAGCTACCATTATAACTGCATTTTACCGACATCGTTAGGTAACAGTCACACATATACATTTCTTAGTAGGAAAGATGAATACCTCATACTTTAGAACTTAACACTGAATGAAAACATTAATGACACGAACACAATTCCATTTAATGTTTCATTCGGGGTCTGTCAAATACCATGTTCCTGGAATATGTATCTATGTGATTAAAATGGCATCTCTTGTCAAATGGTTTGTAAAACATAATCATCTTTTAATCCACATACTAACCTTGTAACGGTAAATTAGTGTTCCTGCTAATTACCTTGGTTAGAGACTTTTAAGAATATATATCATCTATATTATGAAGTTTCACAATTTCATTTATTGACTCTAGTCAGATAAACGAATGATTCATAAATACAATAATATTCAAGGTAACAAAATGATATATTAATAAACATTCAATTCATGAACAAAGCTTTATGATAAATTATCGTATTATTGACTTCTAGATTATTACAAACTAACACTTATTAGATATTTTCTTTTTACCCTGAAAATTGATTCAAATTACTAGTTCTTTTCTCTTCGATTGTGTTTGTTTTACCAACGAGAGTTAAGCTCGTTGCAGAGGACGTCTACTTCTCCCCTTTTCCATTTTCTTTTCTCTTTCCTGTCGAATGGTGAAGTAAGAGAGGAAGGGGAGAGACAGAGCTGAGAGAACGGGCCCACTCGTCAGCTTCCGTGGAAATAGAGGATTGTCGCTGATATGTGGGACGGGGTATTCGGTGCCTATTTAAATTCATCGTTTTTGTAATCCAGCCCAAACAAATCTCATTTTAATTCATTTCTCCACTTGGATCGGCCCGTGTAGCAGCTAAGCCCAAAAATCCAATTAATTTTTTATTCGGCCGAAGTTGTTAATCCAATTTTACAACTTCTTCTCTTCATTTATTTTTTTAATCTCCTTTGCTAAGCACCTCTTACTTTGTGCAGTGTACCCAATAAAGTCTCCCATTTTTTATTTAGTTTTGTTCCTCATGCTCCTTTTGAAATTTTAGCTCATTCTTTCCATCTAAATTCATGACTTTAAACATACATTTTATTCCAACTTTTTAGGGTACAACACATCTAAAATGGGGTTGTTTTTCCTAAAAGGAAGTAGATTAATCATTATCAGAAGGTGTATACAAACTCTCCCCTCCTATAATTAATGTACGCTCTGTAAGGTTCAATTTTATCAGTAGTATGAGTGAAAGAGACATGTTACAAATTAATTGATGTAATACTCTAGTGTTTATTAAGCAATATTCAAGTATGAGTTATAAACTGAAGGTACAAAAATTAAACTTTATAAGAAATGTTACAAATTAATTGATGTAATACCATAGGTGCCCTTTATGTCTCTTTCGAGCGAGTAAATAATGCTTGGCCCTATCATCTACATGATCTAGGGGGGCATGTTTTCATCTCTTTTCACATTAAGCCTAGGGCTTTGGCGTAGCTCTGTCACCGGTGGCATGGCTCTCTTCTTGTATATTTATATTGTATGAATATATGTTGTCGTTATTGTATTAATTCTTCAGACATAAATTAATGCCAAGGAGCAAACAACATTCTATTCAATTACTTGTGATTTAGTAGAGGAAAAAACGATAATAGTGGATGACATATTGTAACGCTTCTAAATATGGGTATGATTTAATTTTATACAGAATCCAAATTATATCAGAGATTAGTAATTAATAGTAACAAATAAAATAGCAGACCTCGTATAAATTAGTAAAAATAAAAGTGACATCTAAATTCTGCCTACAATTGTATTTATAGATTCTTAGCCCATTAAACAAGCCCAACTTAGAACCATTCAATCCTATTTTTAGCCCAAGTTCAACCATATAACAAATCCAAGTCAAAACCCTCTCATTTGCTCCCTGTGAAACCGCCCCCCCCCCTCTCCTTTTTGTTTTTCTGCCGTAAGTCTCTCTCTCTCTCTCTCTCTCTCTTATTCCGCCATCTCTCTCTCTTTCTTCTCCTTCGGCCAGCCAACAGCCCACTGCCGTAAGTCTCTCTCTCTCTCTCTCTCTCTCTCTGGTCCGCCATCTCTCTCTCTTTCTTCTCTTTCGGCCAGCCAACAGCCCCCTGTCCCTTCCCTTGATGCCGCCGGCCACCCACTACCCTAGACCCGAAAACTCTCCCTCTCTCTCTCTACAATTCCCTTCCCCTTGAGGCCACCGGCCACCACAAACCCTAGACCCGAAACCCAATAACCTAGACCCGAAACCCTATCCAAAACCCTATACCCAAGACCCGAACCCCTGAAGTTGAACCCAAACCCGAAAACCCTAGACCCAATAACCCAATATCCAAACTGAAAACCCTTCTCTCTTAAAATCAATCCGATTAGTACAAGAATCAAGGTTATTACTCAATTTAGTTATGCCAAATAGGAATTGTGAATAGGGTCATAGGACTAAGACTTTCTTTTATGATTATCATGCATGGTTAAGGGTTTTAATGTGAGTATAAATCCTTTTAGATTAAATAGGAATAGGAATCTAATCAAGCGTTTAAAACTTAGGAGCAAACCGCGAGATTCTAGGAGACGCTGAGAATACGCGAGATCCTGATACACGCTCAAACGAAGTCACTGAGAATACAGGTGCGGGTTCCTGGTCTTTTTACAAATAATACAAAAATGCATGGATTGAGGTAAGTAATCCTTTTTCAAAATCTGGTAGATAAACTGCATGTTGTGAATATCGAACATTCGTTTGGTTTTGTTTAGAATTGCACAATAGGAATTCTTGGTGCATGAAATTGAATTGACAGGAATTGTGATTGTGAATTGGGATTGGGAATTGAATGAATTGTTTTCTTTAAATTAGGGCCGTCCGTGCGAGGCGGCTCAGCATGTGTTTTGAAAATCAGACTGTCCGTGTGTGACAGGTCCCAGAGTGTGAGGTGTGAACAGAACGGGTCGTCCTTGTGTGGCGGTTCGCCGGATGGGTCCCCGCAATGGCCCATCTAGAGTGTGATTGAACGGGTCGTCCTTGTGTGGCGATTCGCCGGATTTCCATGTACGGGCATGGATTTCCAGAGTGTGGAATTTAAAATCTTAAATGTGAATTAAAAAGGGGCGTGAATGAAAGTTGTTCTAAAATGATTGCATATCCGAATTGATAGGAAATTGGGGGGGATAATTTTGAAAGTTGTGCTTTTATATTAATTGGGGTATTAAATGCATTGATTTGTAAAAACACCGGGCTGGAACTAAATCCCGCACTGAGAGATAGTTCGATCTCTTACCGTACCACCTTTTATGTGGGTTCCAGGAAACGAAGAAGGATACACGGAGGAAGGCCGCGAGTGAGGAATTAGCAGAAGTTATTAAAGTAGCCACTATTTGTTTTAATTTACTTTTGTAAGAACAATATATAGTGTAGACATGGCGGTAACTGTTTGACTAGCCATGTCTGACATATTTTCCCTTTCTATTTGTTTTGAACTCCGTTTATTTATAATATAGTGGCTTGTTTTGTTGTGTTATTGATAATGTATGTGATGTGCTTAACGCTTTGCGCCTGAATGCGCGGCGGGTTGTCCGGGGGTGTGACACATATCGTGGAATAGTATTGTCTTGAAAAATTATACGCAGGTTGTATATTGAATCATCTAAGAATCGCATTGTTGTTTATTGAATCAAAATATATTTTGAAGTTAGCAATCCAGCTTTTGTCATTTTTTGTCTACAAGGAGCAATTTCTTACATGAAATAGAAATCGAGTACTTTCATGAGAAATAAAAGTGACTCATACAAGTTTTCTTCGGTATATTTGGTCTTTTTAATTTTTTGAGTAATACATTATGTTGAAGCTAATTAAATATCACCCTCTTCTGGCATCTCCAATGTTGAAGCTAATTTTTTTGAGTAATACATTTGTTTATTCTATGTTACGTTTTGTTACTTCCTTCTTGAAGTGTTGATGCGCATGTCATTGGATAAGCTCCATTTATAACATTGGTGACATTATGTGATGAATTTATTATGCTTTTCTTCTTAAGATCCATTACATTAGAGTGTTTCGATGACTAATACTTGAAGAAGATAGAACTAGGCTTAAAACAAGAGTATAGGTCTCGCGCTTTCCAACATCGTTCCAACAATACATAAACGATATAGAACGAATATAGAACTATTTTGATACAAACTTCCATTTGTTTTATTCACTGTCAGTGTCTCTTTCTACAAAGCACACATGCATACATTAATTTTTATTCAGAGGCTCATTGGTTACTTAAGCAGCAGTTGTATTCAATGAAAAATGTAAAGCACAAGTCCTCATGGTTATGCTCATCTTCAAAATTACTTGGTAGGATAAGAGGGTTCAATGGCGATACCGCACAAGCCTGCTGTGCTGGTAATGTCCTTCTTCATCTTGATGTATCCATACTTGCCCCAAGATGCACCCCACGAGTTCTTCACTATGCAGTAGTGAGGGGTTACATTGTTGCTGTACTCAACTACTTGATGGGTGTAATCGTGACCAGGCTAATAAAATTTATAACCCGGTTTGCTATCGAGTCATATTACAAGCACATAATCCTATCGAGTAATATAAATGAGTGTCGATCTGCAGGGAATAAGATTTAAGGTCTTGAGCGATTAAATCAAAATCTTTCAAAAGGCTAGACAAAATCTAAAATCAAAGAGTTGTTGTTTTTATCAATATATTTGGCGAAAATTAAAAGTAAGTAAAATAAAGATAAAGATGTGAATTCCTAGGGTTTTGACACACCGCTGTTACTTCAATCCACTTTAATTCTTACCTTATTTGATGTTGGTTTTCAGTTGTTGTATGAGGGTTTCTAATCCAATTTAGTGATTACCGCTTTCGCCTAGCAACCACCCTACCAATAAAGAGATACCATTAATGCTTGTCTTGATTAATGCAAGGAGATCTGTGACTAGCCCAAAAGAATTCAGACTTCACTTATTGGGTACGTCGCCCTACTATCTTTGTTATATTGGGTGTCCCTATGGTAAGACAGGACAATGCGACATTTGTCTGCGAATGTCGAGACTCCCATGTATACTTTTGTTGATCCAATTAGTGGTATCTCTGGTTAAGGTCTCCACCACTAATATAATATTTTTATTCTCCCTTATCCCAATTCGATTAGCCCAATGATAATTAACTTTCATGTGTGGCTATCACATGACGGTCTAGACTAATAAACAAAATCAAGATAGAACATAAAGCGCAAAAATAATCGAACAACAAAAGACTAAACAATGATCAAATAAAATTATATATCAAAGCATCATAAGTAACAAGGTTTACTGCCAACCCTAAGAATCTAAACTTAGCCACTGAACGACATATTTACAAAGAGATAAGAGAAAGATACAACCATACATGAAGTACCCTCCTACTTAATCTCTACACACTCCTCTCTTCTCACTTAAGAAAATATAAAACCAAAAGATACAAAGATGTGTTTCTGTTCAGTCCAGAATGCTTATATAGGAGTGAAGGGGTGCTTGGAGATAAGTGGAGTCCAAGTTATCTGATATGAATACAGCTGCCAAAGAATTCACCAAAGGTTGCCTCGAGTACGGTCTATATTGACTAATACGGACCGTACTCCCATTGTGTCACTGCAGGAGTTAATGTGTATTTGGCCTTCTTTTTGGTCCGTACTGGGGCTCTTGCTCCAAATGATGTAAATAGCCCCAAAACATAAAATAGGGCAACAATAACCTTTTTCACATAATAATTAAACATAAAGGTGAGAAATAAAGCAAAACCTAAGCAAAAACCTATGTAATTCACTACCAAAATAAGCTTGATCACGTCTCCCAACTTGAATTGTTGCTTGTCCTCAAGCAATGATATCCCAGCTGGTCTAAGGTCCGATCTAGGTTAAACCATACAATCTCAATGACTTGCTACAAATTAAATTAGAACTTGGACTTGGTACAATTGATATGACTTTCAAAAATTTAGAACTTCAAAAATATTCATGACCTCTACCTTGAACAATTTATTCACCCCTTGATTGACCTAATTATGCATTCCTTAGAATAATTATTTTTAAACAATTTATCTCACAAATATTCCTAAATCCGAGAGTGCTAATTTCTCCTTCAATTATAAATTGATCCATTCCAATCAATAGGAAATTCTAATGATATAAATTTTGATTTTCCTTCCCAATTGATTGGAGAAAAGTATGACACTAAGTGTGTTGGTACATGTGACAATTTTTGGAAAAATAAATTATATACAAAAATTAAAACTTGGGAGATTTTATCGAGCCTATTGGTAACTAGTCTTATGTAGGCACCCGTACTCATTTTTTTATCCTCCATCTTTTATTCTAGTTTATTCTTTTTCTGATTTTTCTATTTTTTGTCTTTTCTTGATTTTTTGTTTTTCTGTATTTTTGTATTTTTCTGAAAATTTAAAAATTTGCAAAAATAAATATTTTTGTGTCACAAGTACCATGATTACACAGAATTCCACGTATTCATTCATATGAGAAATTATTGCATAGTTTTGCTAGGGGTCTATCTATAATAAATTGTTATTCTAAAACACTCTCAAACTTAAAATAATTTGCAAAAATAAATTATTAATAATAATTTTCTAAGGTAGCAAATTTTTTTATCAACATTCATGGTTAGCAATTAATTGTTCACTTTGAGGTCACTAATTATTTTTAAAAATTCTGAATTTTTAGTACTATACTCAATTGTCTAAACCCTAATCTAAATCAATTCAAGCAATCCTTATTTGATTACCTACATGCACGCTACTCCTAAATTAATTTATATGCTCTTAAAATGCAATATGCAATTTTACATGCATGCTAGATAAAAACCTTAGTCATTCATCCTATCCCTCAAAGTTAAGCTTTAAGGAATAATCGTGACTAAGTAAAACTGCTAGCAAAAAGAAAAATAAAGGTCCTACATGCCATGATCCTAGATATAATGCAATCCTAAACTAGGTTTCCTTACCCCTACCCCATGCTTAAAATTTAGCATTGTCCTCAATGCTTCAAATTAATAAAAAAAGAGGTAAAGATAAGAAAGATCTCACAGATTATTCATCGGGAGGGGGGGTGGTGGTGCGAATGGAATTGGTGTGATGTATGGAATTCCCTTTGAGAGAGTATTCGTATTGGGCCTACATTTTCATGCACCTTGCTCATTCTTTCCATGTAGTTCTCCAAGTATTACGTGCGTTTCTTCAGATTTTCGATCATATTGGTGGCATAGGGTGAGCTTGGGCTAGGTTGTCTTGGCTGATCAACTTCTTGATTGGTCTCTTGATCCCAGCTGGTGTTGCTATTTGGAGGGATTAGGTGCCTCACAAAGGTGGTTGTTTCGTGGATTGGTTCGTTATTTGTCTCCTCTATTGGTTCTTCTTCAATTGAAATGTGGTCCCTCCTTGTTGGATCGTCATTTTCAGATTTGTATCCGAATTGGAATGAGCATTTGTCGGTGCTCAAGTGCATGGACATGCCTTCGCTAATTTTCAACGTGTAGTTGATATCTCCTGTCAATGTGTTGAATGTGTCAAGGATGTCATTGTTGTTGACTAGGAAATTGATGTTGAGGCGAGGCAATCCAAACACTTCTTTCTCTCCTCCTAGGCCCAATTGGTGGTAATGTGCGATGATGGTGACGAAACTCCCAACTGTGATCACGTGGTTGTTTTTCTCATCATCGGCCACAACTTTTAGATGGTGGATGATGTGATAGCCAAGATGTGGTTGGTGTTTGTGGATCTTCATGCGTCTCATGAGATATCCCTCTCCTTGACCTCCGTGTTGTCTTTATCAGTTGGAAAGATTGAATTTGAGAGTATGATATGGATGTACCTTAATTCAATGCTCGTGGTGAGGCGCGAGTCCTTTCGATAGACTTTCCTTTCATCCATTGCAATGTTCTCCCAATAGTTCATGCGCTTTGTTCGTGTGCTAATCTTTGTTTCTTCATTAGGAGGGATTGATAGAGCGGTGCAAAACTGCTCTATGGTGACCTCGTAAGGATGGTTGTAGAGATGGTACTTGATCTTGTCGCCTTCAATTTGCAAGGTTGAGAGGAACTCAATTGTTGACCCGTCATATGACCTTGTAGACTTGAGGTTTGTTGCAAGATCCCAGAGGTTGATGTTGTTGAGAGACACCCTCACATAGTCATAGCATCTAAGAGTTTTCATCGTATTCACGCATATCGCCTTGTTGTTGCCTAAGGTTCAGGCGGGGCCCGTACAGCAGCAGGCCGTTGATCCTCAAGTTTGAACTTGAGCCTTAGGATCAAGCATTGCATCAAGATTTGCATTTTCAATTTGAACTTTTGTTGAGCGCTTAGATCGGACAGTCTGGACTGCTCCAATCTTCGTACAATCTGGATCTGAACTAGGGCTTCATGCCCAAGCTTAGGGTTTCGGTCTCCGGTGATGACTCCGGTCACGGCAGGGGCGAAGGAAGACATGGCTGTAATCGCCTTGGTATCTGGAGGTAAATGCGCCTAATGTTGGCGGTTGGTAGTCACTTGAGGTGGTGGTCTTCGGCGGAGCTGGGATTTTGGTTCCAGTTTGAATTCTAACTCAATTTCTTTGCATTTGCTTGGTGATTTCTTCAATTATCGAGTGGTTCTGGATCATATTATAATATAGAAGCTATTTGTAGCATCAATTTGGTTTCTGATGGAGGTTTGGGCATACTTCATGTTTCAAGTTCTTGGTTCAGTACCGGTTTGGCTTGTGGATCTTTTGAAGCACAATTGATCTCAAGGAAGTTTATGTTTGAGTCATTTGCAGCATAGTGGAGCTCTCAAGGACCCGATTTAAGCATGCAATCAGATTTTGGGTTCGGGTACAGTAGGCAGCTCATGAAATTCATGTTTTCATAATACTAAATTAAATTCATCTTGTTAATTTTGTCAACAAATGCATGCTTTTCTCATCACTAATTTACAGTGGAATGCTTGAACCATGACAAGTTTCATAATTTTTACCAATTTTCTTCTATCTTTAAAGCATTTAATTGTACAGAGGGGTATTGAAAGTAATTTTACCATTTTTATTAGCAGATTTTTCCATTTTAAAAGCTGAACTTTGAAATTCAATATAAAATCAAAGAAAAATCCAAATGTTATGAAATTTGTGTCTATGTTGTGTGTTTTGAAGTCCTTTACATTCTGGTGTAGTCCATTTTTCAGTTCAGTCCTTGTATCAGTCTGTACTGGTCATTTTTCTGACAGAGGTCAATTTCACCATTTTGTGTATTCTTTTGTACCAGTAGCACTCAACTTATGCTTGATTACTGAGCTTGAGCTTGGCATCATACTAGAGACTGGTTAGAGGTCATAACAACATGGTATAAGGTCTAATTAGGGTTAAGTCAAGATTTAATAGCTTGGAAACTACTGTTTTTGGTACCAACAAAGAAAAGGATGCAATGAAAGCTCTAAAATTCGTTGTTTTAATATATTCAAAATATCAAGAGACTGCTAGAAATTGAAAATGTGCAGGGAAGCCCCTTAGTTTGTTTGAGATCATGTTTTTAACATTCTCTTTCATTTGTTTGAAGGACAAATCATTAAGACTTCATTAGGTCAAAGATATAAATGACATAGGGCAAATTCGAGTTGCTGTCTATCTATATCTTTAGCCTTCTGTCTTTCACTATTTGCACCTAAGTCCATTAATTTCTTTTTATTGCACAACTTAATGTGTATATATAAAGAAACTAACTTTCCTATTTGCAACATGGGTCCATTAAAGAGGGTTTGGTAGGGAACTGTCAAGCTCAACCATCACCAATCTCTAGGTCTTTATTTCATTCATTTCCATTTTATTGCTCCTTGATCCTTTTTATGTACAATAATTAAATAGGTTAGATATTGGTGGAGTTGTCAAGCTCAACTCCCATATCCTTGCTAATTAACTATTTTACAAAAGAATTAAAGAGAGTATTTAAAGAAAAAAGGCAGCAAAGAGAAAAATTACATTTTTATACTTTTGAAACCTATACTAACCACTATATTTATGATAATTATTAACATTTTGAATAAAACAGCAAGCAATCATAAAAGAAATGTGAAACCTAGTATCTAAGATAAAATAGCAGTTTTTATTATATTTTTATATATTTTATTAAGACCACAAAGGCTAAAAGGCACCATTTTTTATCATTAAGCCAATCATGCATTGCTTATTATGAAATAAGCCTATAAATCATGAGGCTTTCTCATTTTCTGTTATTTCATAAGCTCCAATAAATAAAAGCATCACAGAGGTAAGAACAAATCGAAAGGAATGCAAAGAAAATAACAAAGAATATTAACTTGAGAACTTTATTCAACTAAGAAGGTTTACATCACTTAGCCCCTCAGAGCTTACATTTTCTAGGTATATCTTTACCTATTTCTTGCTATAACAAGGGAGAAGAAAGAGGAGAATTGCTCTCAAAACTAGCCAACTACAAGATTTTGGGTAGAGCTTCAGCTTAGGTTTTGTGTATTGGGGTCTCTCGGTCTCTTTTATCTATGCTTTAGGTGCCTTTTTATAGGCAATATTAGGGTTTAAGCTTGCTGCCTTTGTTGAGGTGTTTCCATCATGTCCCTCAAATGTTTGATGCATGGTCTTGATTGTTTGCTTCCCTTATAGGTGTATTGTCATACCCCGAGACAACCCGCCACATATTGCTACGTAAAGCGTATGCACATCACATACATTATCAATAACAATATAAATAAAGTCACATTTATTTCATAATCAAAAGAGTTTAACAAACGATCACGACAGACATGGCTAGTAACACAACACTGCCATGCCTGCTCAATGTATCAATTATTGAATCATGGAGATAAAAACTAAACAACATGTGGCAATTTATCAATCATAAGCCTTCCCGCATGGTCTCACTCTTGAACTTGCTCGAATCCTTCTTCTTCGTTACCTGGAACCCACATAAAAGTGGAGCGGATGAGAGATCGAACCTTCTCTCAGTGCGGGATTTAGTTCCAGCCCAGAGCTTATAAAACCTTTACTTTTTCTCACAAATATGATAAGAAATAAAATGCATATGTATTCTCTAATGCAATGCATATATTTCTATTATGTCTACTTTCATATTATTTTCACTTTTCTGTAATTAACTATTTACTCGCCAAACCAATGGGAAGTCTAACCAACATTGGAAAGGCTGCCAACTCGCTGGAAAGTCCAACCAACAGCAAGAGGTTGTCTCACTAGACGGGGAGTCCACCCTCCGCTAGATCTTGACCCGTGACAGGACCGCTTTCGCCTACAGTCACGTTATCGAGGGGTCCAGTCGAACACTAAACCCAATGTATACATCCCAATATGCAAGCATATCGGCTCCTATTCACTTTCATTATCCGTTCACTTCACATACAATCATGAAATCATACAATTAATGCCATACTCAACACATCCTACTCATGCAAGTTTATTGGTCATATATGAATCCTATCATCTTATGCAATTTACTTATGTTATACTCAAGTTATACGAATGGTTCGAAAGCAACATGCATAAATCCAACTAGTGCAATAATAAACAGTTGAATGACAACATACAAGTAATATAGTTTTATAAAGTCTAGGAAACCCGCACATGATATTTGAGTAATTCCTTGATCGTCTCTTACGTCGTTATTATCCTCAAAAGTTGAACCTAAAACATAAACATACCTTTAATTCACAATGTTTGAGTTCACTTATTCTCGTTTCCTAAAACCCGTAATAATATATGTTCTTAATCCTAACTTTTGAATTTTTAATTAGTTTACCATCTAGGCGAATTATCAAGGATAGTTGTCTGACTGTATTAATTAAACCTCATGTTAAATGTTGTTTTGTTAATAAAAGAATCTGACAATTAGTTCACGGCTTAAATCTCATGTTGGATATCCTCTCTGTTTAGTATTCCAAGAACGAAACAAAATAATAAAAATAATGATTTGTAATAAAAATAATGATTTGCTTATGTTATTTGATCCTTATCATAACCAAAAATTAATTAGATGTAATAGATTATATATACAATTATATGATCACAATTGAATATCTGGTTATATAAAAAGAATAATTTCGGTTTTAAAATAACTAAAGAGGTTAATATTAACAAACCAAAAATTTCAGATTATAATATATATTTAATAAAGAATTAAAATACTCATTTCTAATATTAAATTTTCAGATGTTATTAAAATAAGTACTAATAATCACAAGGTATTCTAATATTCCAAAATTAATCTCCTTGTTTATAATTAATATCTACTAACTATATGCTCTTGAATAAAATATCAAACACGATGAATTAAAAGAAAAACTTTCAGATTTAAATTATAATTTCAGAATTCTTACTAATAAATACATTTCAAGATTATAAGGAAATTAAAGAATACTCACAGACAATTCTATCTTTTTAGATTTTAATTAAAGGTCTAATCATTCATGAATTCATACAATAAATAACAAAATATATTATAACTAAATATCACAATTTAACATATTCTAATCAATTATTTTATGCACGGAATGATAAAATCTTTTAAATTTTCAGTGTAGAAAATTTACTCTAATTAAATATATGAAACTAACGTATTCTAATCAATCAATCTATGCATAAAATAATAATTTGTTTTATACCTTTCGTGCAGAATTTTCCAACCAAATAGAGAGGTGTGGCAGCAGTTTGAGAGAGATAGATATGGTACAGCGAGAGGGGTTTTATCATTCATGATGTGAACATAAAGGGCTAGGGTTACGGGGACATTAATTGGAAAATCAAGGAAAAAGGAAATTGCTCATATAGAAAGGAATATAAATTTGCAGATTTCAGTTTCTTAATTAGAGGCTTCTAATTTGAATCGTCCTATGATTCTTTTTTTGGAAACATAACATTTTAGAATTGATTGATTTCTACATAAACATCTTAAATTTTTTTGGCTATCATTAGAAGCAATATCAAGGAAATAAAATAAATTTGGCCAAATTCGTAATTTAGGAACCAAGCATAAATTACAATTCTATTACTTCATTGTTAATAAATCTCTAAAAAAAATGTTTCTAAACCAATATAAATGTAATATGTTATGAAAAGACACATAATCTTTATTATATTATCAAAATCTTATAATCATAATTAATAATGACTTAATTTTTTTTTTTCCTGAACGTAACGGAACGTTACATGTATACATGGCAAGGGCTCAGCGTATCACATTCACACATGTCATGATTTATTAGCTGTATCATTCACAACCCTTGGATTTCGACCAGCTGTGAAAACATGCATCATAGCCCTTCATAAACCGGCCAAATATAGTAAGGCTTAATAAATGTGCTCCTGCACCCTTAGAGAAGAATCTTCCGCTTTTGGCTTCATCTAGGGAGCATGTGACACGCGTCTGAAGGGACCACAGGGCTGGCAACAGCTGTAGGTGGTGCAGTGTAGTGCACTGGCGGTACACCGGACTTCAAACATGCACCCCTCTTGATATTCGTGCTTCTGGCGACAGAGACGTGTCCCATAGGAGTCCGAATCTGCTGCGATCCTGGGTAGGATCGCAGGATCCTGCGATTCCGAATCAACGGTTCAAATTTTTCTGTGCGCGGATCTCGAAAACACTTTGGAAAAGTAAATTTTCATGCACGCATCACGAAAAAAACCAACAGCTGAGATTCGGGATCGCAGGGTCCTGCGATTCCCGAGAATCACAGCAGATTTATTTTCGTCCCATAGCGTCGCCTTCAATAGTTTAAGTTGCTCCAAAGATCAATTTACCACTTGCGCAACCAATTCAATGTTTTCCGATTAAGGCAATAACCGGGCTCATGCCATATCTACAATATACCTCCTTGGGTCCATTTTGAATTAAATTGGGAGTGTATATAGCATCGCAGGGGTCTTGTTAGTGGTCACCTAAAATCCCAGAGCCCAATTTACATCCAAGCTCGAGTTCCCATTTCATCCTCTTTTTCCATTCTCGGCCGAAACTGAAGCTTGTGAGAGAGAGAGACTAATAAATCTAAATTATATATATTTTGATTAAGGTTTAATCTAAAAAACTAAGCCAATTTTCTTGTATTTTAGTGTAATTTTGTGTTAAAATATGTCAAGAATCAAGTTACTGCTAAAGTCTATTTAAATTACAGGAAATAGAGTAAATTGTAGATCTTCTCGCAAGCTTTTCGAAAAGTGGTAGAACACTGAAAACGGAGTTACGGATGATGATCTATGCCCGTTTTAAGATCAGTTCACAGTAAATTTCTAGAGGGTTCTGCGGGTGCTGTGCGGGTTCCTCTGGCCGCACAACTAGCCGCACAGAATCACAGCTGCCAACACACAATTCGTATTTTGGCCATATCTTGGTCATACAAATTCCGATTTGGGTGAATCAAAGTTTGAAAGAACCAGGACAAAAAAATCTACAACTTTTATGAAGGAAACAAATCCAAATTGAAAATGTAGAATTTTGTGCTGCTGCACCAATGGCCCTCCAGCCTAGATTTGGACAGATTTTATTGCCAAATTGATGCAATCTTCGCCCGATTCACTTCTAGATCTTGTTTGCTTGCTCCCAAAGTCACAAAAATTGCTATATATTGGCAGGGAGGCAGCAGGAGAAGACAACTTTTAACTTAGCTTTTATTCTACACATCTTTTTATATTTTCCCCTCTTCTCCGAGTGATTGAAGGCGATTGGAGCGAATGATTGAATGTTTTCTCGAGCGAGCGAAGGTGAAGACAAGGGGCAGAGAGCAAGGAGATTGGTGTATTATATTCTCTTTCTTGTTTTTCTAGGGTTTTATCATATATACTCTTGTATTTCTTTTAGATGTTAGCGTACCCATGAGAGGCTAGATTTCCTCTCTAGGGACTTAGGCTCTAAACATGAACTTGTGTTAAAATCTACCTTACTTGGATAGTTTTCTTTATTATGATTGTTTGCTTGCATGTTTGTTCTTATTAATTTTATAATTCATGTGATTGTGTGATTTGTATGCTTGTTAATTAGCGTCCCGCTTAGGTTTAATCAACTTAAGGTGCTAGGATTAAATAATTGATGGTACCAAATTATATCCATGAATAACCCTAGGATTGAGATTAGAAATGACCAAATCTATTTCTTAGTCCAGAACCACAAGAAACAAATGTTGAATTGAGGTGAATGACTTAATCGTGAAGCCTCATATTTAGTTGGGACCCCTAGAATTGAACCGAATATTGGTATGAAGGACTTAATCGTGAAGTATTGGTATTTAGGGGTAAACTAGGCTAACCTATGCTTATGGTCTAGATAGCTAGGGTGAAGAACTTAATCGTGAAATCCAAATTATCTAGGCATGTCATTAATTCACGAAAGTGATCATTTTTTATATTTAAGGCTTAGAAACCCCATAATTGCAAATATGAATTTAGAAACCAAGTAATGTGAATTTGACCAAGTGATTGTATGTCGATAGCCCCTAAACTCCTATCTCATTAACTCACAAAACTCCTTTTATTTGTTTGTTTTGAATTGCTTTGTTTAAATTCAACTCTCAATCGGGTATGAACCCACGAAACCAATTTTACAACAAACCCCCCATTTACTTTTATTTACACTATTTTAGGATTAATTAATTTAGTAAAAAGTAATATTTCCCGTTATCTTTGAATCGATACCTATTTTACTACAATGATAGGTTATATGCTTGCAACCGACCTATCATTGTGTATTAAGGTTTTATAAATTTTAAATGTGAAAAGTGTATTAAATTGACCTAAATTTCAATACCCAAAATACACAACAAGCTTTTTGGCGCCGTTGTCGGGGATAACAGATAGATATTAAGTTTTACTTTAAAAATTAATTCTAGAATTATTCTTGCATTTATTTTATTTTATTTCACTTCTTTGGAACCTACTTCTCTTTTCTCTTTCTTCCGCAAATTTGAGCACTGGCGCCTGTTACTAGGAGCCAGAGCCAAAAGAACACGCAAAGCGCATCTTCCTCTCAACTAACCCCACAGTAAATTCGCAAAGAGGACGAAGTACAAATGGATGGAAACACTCGATACGGAATGGATGAGGAGGATGAAAGTGGATCTCAAATCCATGTTGATAATGATCCGTCTCTCAAGAACCCTTTCCATGGCGCAAATGGCAGAAATGGCCCTCCACCACTCAATCCAAACGACTGCCGATCTATGAGGGAGTTTATGAACCAAATGGAGCCGGGCCAACGCTTTGGCTACATAGCGCATGTGGGAACCACCCTGATCTCAAACCAACTCTTATTCACTTCTTAGGTCAAAACCAGTTTGGTGGTGCATTAAATGAGGACCCTCACCAACACTTGGCAATGTTTGAAAAACATTGTGGTACATTTGCACTAAGAAGACCCCAACTTGATTCCTTAAAATTGAACTGTTTTCACAATTCTCTTAGGGATGCGGCTAGGACTTGATTAAGGTTGTTGAACCCTAGAGTAACTAAAACTTCGGCCGAAGTGCAAAAATAGTTTTTAAGCAAGTATTTTCTGCCTTCTAAAACCCAACATTTTAGGGCAAAAATCACCACTTTCAAACAAGATGATGACGAGTCATTAAGCGAAGCTTGGGATAGATGTCAAGAACTCTTGCGTTTGTGCTCTAACCATGGTATTGATGTATGGCTTTTGTTTCAGTTTTTCTATGCAGGTTGCACATACACGACTAAATCTCAACTTAATGCGGCTGGTGGTGGAAACTTAGCCAACAAGGACGCTGTGGAGGCAATGGAGATGATTGAGGACATGGAAATAAGCCAACACGAGTGGATAACTAGAAGAGAAAGCCCAACAACTACATGACAATGGAGATGATTGTCCGGTTCTGATTTTGTTTATCCCCTCGATAGCAGCTACAGCCGAGAAAGCCCAACAGCTACCTGCACTCATAGTTGATAATGAAAATAATGACACTGTTTTTTTTCTTTTCCGAAGAAAAAGACAAGACATAATACTCAGCACAACAATTTTCTTTCTTTTAAGAAATAAAGAGCTTTATTATTTAATAAAAATCTAGGGGTCACATCTGGTGCCAAAAATACATTATGAATTCTAGTATTTTCGAGAGAGAAAAAAAGTTAAGTAAATTTTACTTTAATTTTATAGGTCATTGTGTGTTGGCACAAGAGCAAGTCGAGAAATCTCGACATAATATGCTATGAAAACTCTTGTTTTTCGGGTGCGAATTAACATTGTTAAGCTTAGTTTCTCATTGTTCCTATATCATGATAGATGACATGCTTGTTTTTAATAACACAAACTTAAGGCTTCACTCACCGCAATCTCCTTGATCCTTAACCGGTGTGACCGCACCCTGAGACCGCCAGTCAATCGATGTCGGGGCTGATACAAATGTTGAGTATTTGGATGGGGTTGATTTCTTCGGTCCACTGCGTGGAGTGTAGCTTGCATACTTGGCCATAAACTCCGAGTTCGTAAGATCAGCAAACTTATTAAGACCGAGTTTGTACGTAAGACCGGGTCGGTTGTTTGTGGACTCGATGTATTGCAGGTTGGTCTTGAACACCTCAAAGCGAAGCGACTTTTCAGCATCGCTTGCATAGACGCGACCAAAGTTTGCCATCCAATTCTCAAATACCTCTGTCAGTGGCTGGTTGGCAGTAGCCATAGGAAGTAGAGCTATAAATAAGATCCCGAGAACAAGCCCCAAAAGTGTAGTAGGCAGAAAAGGCGATGAAGAAGCCATTGGAAAGAAATGTAAATTCAAACTTTTGTAGGTAAGTCTGAAGAGATTTTTGTGGTTGATGATGAAATTAAATGCATGCTATGGATAGTATTTATAGAGTATCTTTAATCCACAATCCTCTTACCAACCAATGGTTTTAGCAAAACAAGGTAATAATCGTGATGCCTTTACATGTAAGAAAAGCATGAGGCTACAATAAACAAAAAGAGACATCGTGAATGACCTTGAGCAAGCAAGAGTGATGTTGAGTTCATAAAATATTGAATTAAAGTTGCAATTTTCTCTAGAGTTTTTGTGTTGAAATTACGCTCAATTACGTATGAATAGGGATGATATATTCACTGAGAAAGCGAAAAACGACGACGAAACTTCAAACGGCCATAAAACGGCGCTCGAGTGTCCGATTTCAGCAAATGAACACTTTTCGGAAAGCTTGTGAAAATACGCATGCGTCCGATTTCATAACTATAATTATAACCGAAGAGTGTTTGTTTATGTGTAGAAACTTTGAAGTGTACAACAAACATTAAGTGATGACCACTTACATCTTTTATTTTGTTAAA